>WAAG01058310.1:0-27194 GCA_013390105.1 Tichodroma muraria | reverse complement strand
TAAACCTTCAACCTTTTAACCTTTTTCTAGTAACAAACACACGTAATAACAAACATGTTTGGAAATTATTAATCTTATTGCTATATTAGGTTTTTAGTAACTTGTACGGTGAGTATAATGAAAAGAATAATTTGAGGAAAGTGGTATTTTAGACTTCTGCTTACTAAAATGAAGTGTTGTTGAATGGAGAGAATCTTCCATTTTGATCTTTTTGAGTATGGCTATCTATATAATNAGCTCAATCACTTCTCTGTATCCTGCTGGCATGTAAGCAGAAGCTGAATGCCACTTGGGTTCCTTAAGATATTCCTAGGTGTTAATCAGTGAGAGAAAACTGCACCTACACATACTGAGGAATTCCATAATGATTTCTACCAGACTTATGGAAGATTCATGCAAAATTTATGGGTGGCCATTACCTGTAGGAACACGACAGGTCCTTAAAAGGACCTCTGAAGTAATTCTTCAGGTAGCTATCTTTCCTATACTACGAGTACTTATTTAAGTTCTCACTGCATTAAGCAGCTAGGATAAGGTCAGATCACTAGGCACCCCAACACCCTTCTGATTAATTTTGGGCTTGTTTATAAAAAGTTTGTCTCATCATCATGTTCTTGGATGAAATGCTGATTTTTTTTGGAACCCTTCAGCCCAGGCAGTGTCATTTATCACAGTTTCTGACACAGCAAACAATACTGTGAAAGCAGAACAGAGGCTAGCTTTCAAGGTATAGTTCATAAAACATGTTTAAATATCAAATCATGGCTAGAAGTAACATTTAAAGACATCCCTTTTGTCAGTCAGCTCCAGAGAGATTTCAAATGCATTCTAAAATGTACTTTGTTCTGGATAAATATTTTTTTATGGCTGCATTTAAATTAGTCATCTGGGTCAAACCCTTTCATAAAAATAAATATAGATATAGATGCTGACTCTACCTGTAATAAGTGATTTGCATCTTGTCTTGAGTATACACTGATTTAGACATTACTTAGAAAACCTAAAGCAAGGTAGAAAGTGAAACAATGTAGGCCATAAAAACATATAAACCAAATATCCAAAGATCCATTCACTGTGACGGAAAAAAAGGAATGCAAAATATGATCACATTAGAGAAAGTATCTTTTGCAGACACTGTGTGGGACCATAAATAACCATACAAAAATGCAAAGTAATACTGAATCATCATACCTATGGTTTACAAAACAACATGGAAGAAAGGCTAGGATATGATGGACTCTGATAAATAATTCAGATTCTATTCAAATATTTGAATATAATATTTCAAATTTTTGTCACAATTTATGAAGGCTGTTGACTGGTCTGGTGCCTCGCTGAGCTCAGCACATAGCTGGTGAGGAGTTAATTGAAACTAAATCCAAGGAAAAAAGAGGTTATGCCTGCAGGCAGAAGAAACCCCCTAGGGAGCTTTCCATCATATTTGCTTCTTCATTTGAAGACATGTCGCACAAATCATCAAAGCAGCCTTTGGTTTCTAGACTCCCCTCTGAACCTGGACATATAAATAGCACGAACACCAGGGCTAAGAGACAACTTCTCACTTTTTGTTTGGTGATGAAATGACCTTAATCATGTATACCTTCCTTATCTCATGAATTAATTACCATGATGAAGCTTACTGAAGCCTGAACACAATAAATACCTACACCCACGGTTATGCTCTTGGCAACAGCTCCTTATAGGAAGAACACCGAGTCACATTTAATGTTTCATCTAGTGTTTTCCAGCTGTTGACTGAGCAGGGTCATAGTTACTCTGACCTTCAGAATTTAACCACCTAACTTCAAGAGAAAGCAGGTAAGTCATCACATTTTTAGAGATTAAAATAAAATAATGGAACTCATTGACTGGAGACACAGAAAAAGATCATAATATTCATCACTTTCTAATCCAAATGTGAGGCAGAGTACTTTGAGGTTTCTTATGAAAAAAAAAGTTGAAATTATAGAAATATTTAAGTGAAATTGACCTAAAAAGACCAGATTTTATCAATGCTAATTTAATATAGGAAAATAATGGATTCCCACCCCCCCCCGAAAAATGAGAATGATGACTAATGGCAATATAAGTTAGGTTTGTGTAAAAAATATTCAGGAAGACCTAAAAAGAATGAAACAAACAAAGAAGTTTAGCTTCACTCCAAACTTTGTTTCTTGATCATTAAATCATTTAAAATCTAACGGTCTATGAAACCTTTTTCTTCCTTCTCTCCGGGCACATCTAGCAAAAGCAAAAGTTTAGGTCTACATAATTAAGTTTTAATACTATAGACTCCATACCACACCAGAAATATGAAGCTGAGCTCCCCTTCCACTTCCAACTTAGTTGTTATCCTACTAGAAAGGGATGCTGGAGACCCATCACAAAGATTACCTTTGTCTCATCTCTGAAGCCTTTTCCTTCCTTACAGCAGCTACCAACTGGGCTGTAAGAAGTACTGGGTTGTTTGCATGACTTACACTGAAACTGATTTATTTCATATAAAATTATTTACAGGCTAATATTAAAAGACATTATTGAGCCAGCGAGAAAAATTGGTCAAAGGACCTCTTTTGAATTAGATAAGTGGAGAAGATGAGACTCTATTCCTTAATTAGGTTTTCCAGGGATACTTCCATTCATCAAGTAATTCAAATTCTACATGAATAAAAACCAATGTTTTGTAGCTACAACAATCAACTACTTCAATATTTCATTTTTTATTCTTTTAGTACCCAAAAACTATTGCTTGAATTCCTCATAACCAGCAGGGTGTTGTGCTTTGGTTTGGGTCTTTCAACCAGTATAAGCTCTGTCAACCACTTATTTACTGCTGACTATACTCAAGGAGCTTCAGTCTCAGTTGTAGTGGTTCTGGAGAGAGATTTCCAATATTGCTGAGTGATGACTTCCAAAATGCTACATGAACCACTATTTTCTACTGTGAAAGAGGTAAGTTAGCACCCCTAGTATTATGATGTCAAGATCAGGAAAAGACAGCAAGATTCAGAAATAACATGGACTCAGGACTTGATGGAATAGTAAACTGGACTTTGCTGGTGATAGTAAATTGGGAGGATCTGTTGACTACCTTGAAGGCATAGAGGCCCTGCAGAGAGACCTCAACACATTAGAGAGATGGGCCATCACCAGCTGTATGAAGTTTAACGAAGACAGGTGCTGGATTCTGCACCTGGGATGGGGCAACCTTGGGTGGACAGACAGGGGAACAGAGTCCTGGAGAGCAGCACTTCAGAAAGGGACCTGAGGGTCCTGGTCGATGGCAAGTTGAACAGGAGCCAGCAGTGCCCTGGCAGCCAGGAGGGCCAGCCCTGTCCTGGGGGCATCAGGCCCAGCATGGCCAGGGGGCAAGGGAGGGGATTGTCCCGCTCTGCTCTGAGCTGGGGCGGCCTCACCTCCAGTGCTGGGGGCAGGTCTGGGTGCCGCAATAAAAGGAAGACTTTCAGCTATTGGAGAGAGTCCGAAGGAGGGCAACAGGGATGGTGAAGGGTCCGGAGGTGAAGCTGTGTGAGGAGTGGCTGAGGTCACTTGGTCTGTTCAGCCTGGAGGAGACTGAGAGGAAGCCTCATTGCAGTTACAGCTTCCTCATGAGGGGACAAGGAGGGCAAATGCTGATCTCTTCTCTGTGGTGATGAGGGAACGGAATGAGCTTGTGTCAAAAAAGTGTTTAGGCTGGACATTAGGAAAAGGTTTGTCACCCAGAGGGTGGTTGAGCACTGAACCAGCTCCCCAAGGAAGTCACAGCACCAAGCCTAACAGAATTCAGGAAGCGTTTGGACAATGCTCTTGGGCACATGATGCAATTCTTGGGAATGGTCCTGGGCAGGGCCAGGAGTTGGACGCTGATGATCCCTGTGGATCCCTTCCGACTCAGAATATTCTCTGGTTCTGTGATTCTGTGATTTGGCTTCCCTTGTTTTCCAGACATTTTTCTCCTCTGAAAAAAAATAAAGATCATAGTGAATAAATTACCAGTTTTTCTTAAAAAAGATGGTTATGTGTCTTGATTTAGAACCTCCTGAAATCTAAAATAGCTATAGGTAAATTTTAATTTTATTTATTGCCTGTCTGCTCCCAAAGCAAAGTTATTAAGGAGGAATATCTCACAAGACCATTCACAGACTTTCTCTTATATCACATGAGGTCATAAAGGAACAGGAGGAGAGGCTGTGGTCATATTTTCACAAGCAGCTTTTCAGAAACATGAGGAAGTTAATGGACAAGGCAAGAAATGCCAATTTCCCAAGTTGGAAAAAAGCTTAACTAAAAGGTGGCAAAAAGAAAAGCTTTAAACTTTATCCTCACTGAAGTCTGTAGAAGTCTTTAAGATACTTGGGAGCAAAAACCTACTCTTGCTCCTAGAGGGAACTTTGGGAAGCATGCCCATGACATGAAGGCTCCAGTGCACACTTCAGCCATAGTAAATATTCTTGGCAGCAATGTGGCAACTGTTCCCTCTTGTTAGCCTTTTAAACCATCCTTTGGGAAAAAAAAAAAAAAGAACAGACTAAAAGTCCAGTTCATTGCTAGAGACCAAAATTCCAGCTATTTTGGAAGGAGAATGCACTGATACAGCAAAGACACTGAATGCCATCAGCTTCAGGAAGAAGTTTTGTTAGTGCAATTTGTGTATAGGAGCTAGTGTTGTAAAGGCTACAGCTCACCTTTAACCTCCCTCTCCACCTGTTGAAAGAAGTGGTGCTCAGGTCACCTCTTCCTAGCTCAGTCTTGCTGAATCAGTGACCCACAAACCAAACACCTCCTCCGGGGTGAAAAATGCATGAGCTTGTTCTTTAATCCATGTCCTTAGGGTAACGCTTATTTTAAGTCTCTCCACTGCCTATTAACATTACCAAAAATTGATATATCTTCCCCATAAGAAAAAAAAGAGAAAAAAAGAAAAATTGGGCTAGAATTTAATGAAGACTTTATTATCCTGACACAGCAGTGTCCTTTTTTCTATTTTGCTTTAAAGGATATAATCTCTTGATATGCAACAGAAAGCACACAGATAATTAGCACAGCTTTAATAATGCTTTAATTTATTGAGAGGGTAAAGTCTCAGTGGATACTTTGGGAACACCCACAAAAATCTTTGAGTTTGAAAAGTTTGGGGCAGGTTTGTGTAGCAATAGTTTACATTGATTTCATTGTGTCTAGAATAATGACCATTCTGTGGGTTTGTTTTTTAAAATTCGCAATCTATATTATTAATGACTTAATTTTAATTTCTTTCATATCCTACAGGAGTGCATGGTACTAGGAAGCATGCCAAATAACTTTCAAGTCAATTTTATACGTTCTGCCTAAGAACTTACAATTTTCTGACCTTACCAGTCTATAAGAACTTAAATTTTCTGACGTTACCAGACTATTTAGTGAGTCTATGTCTCCGTTCACCAAATCATTCTTTTGAGTCATCATATGAAGTGTATAACTGCAGTGAACAAGCATTGAAGAATTCTGTGCTGTGCTTGAAGATGACTGTGTGTCTTTAGAGACTTATATGTCCCCAGGTCCTGTTGTTTTCAGGAGAGACTGGTGCTGTTTCAAAGTCACTGATTTGTATCTTCTGCCTGACTTCATTCATATGGAGACACACAACCAATAAAACTTTTTCTGGGGACAAAACAAAAACAGGGAAACAAAGCTTATGTACAAATACTTTAAAATCCAAGCAGCTCACACAACTCATTACATTTCAACACAAAGAAAGTCATCATGCTAAGTTAACTAAAGTCTAAGATTTATTATACCATTTTCTGCCACCTACAGGTAAATGGCACTGACCTACTTTTGAACTTAGACTTTGTCCTGTTTATATTTGTTAATGTTAAAAATCACGACTGACTTCCAGGCAGAATCTTTTGCTATCAGAATTTAATAGCTTAGAGTGCTATTAAACACAACATCAATAACAACAACCAAACTGTGTCCTGGCAACTTTGTCACTCCTCCACCCTCTCTTCTGATATTCTCTGTCTCTTTAAACCTATATATTATCATCCAGCTTTAAATCAAGGTATTTTTCTTTTTTTTCTCAATGTATTAAATAATTTTAAAAGAGGAATTCATTGATCATATTATACATTGAAATTGAGACACAATGAAACAATGGTGCTTAATCAGATGAGATACAATTATCAGATATTTAATAAATTGCGAGTATTCTACTCTGTAATTTACTCAGTTCCTAGATAAAAAAGAAACAAACCTTAGATTTCTAAAAGAGTTTTAAATATCCTCAATTCATGGAGTACATATGGTAAGTTAAGACTATTTTAAGACTTGCTTGCAGAACAGCATTTTCTTCTGATTCAATTTTTTTTCTGGAAACTTATCCAACCTATGCCTTTATTAGTGTATAGCATTGATTAAAATGTTCTTGATATGATGAATCTATTAACTGACCAGCAGTTCCTCAGTTTCATTAAGGACTGATATATAAAAATGCAAGGTTTAAATGAAAAGTTTTAGTAACTTGCAAGTTGCTGCCACATCTGTATTCTTCATTGTCTATGTTGAAACTAGTAGTCAAAGTAGAGTAGAAAAGATGATGTATAATTTCTTTTACAAAGGACAAACATTTTTAAAAAAAAAACAAATTCCCTAAAACTGCAGTCATGTCAGAAAAGAAGTTTCATTACTTTCTCTATTGCCTGTAAAATGCCAGGAGAGTTTCAAACAAACATCAGAAAGCTGCAATAAGGGCCACTGCATTCTGTTCACCTAACTGGAGTGCCACAACAGCCTGCAGTATATTTTTAGCATCAGAATGTACACATTTTATATTTGAGTAAAGGAGAACCAGATCATCTGTGGACCTACCTTCACTGCAAAAACTAAGTGGAATGACAGAGAGTTTTAAAGCACTTAACATAAGTAATTGTGCTAGTTTTGGTTGCAATAATAATAACTAGTATGGGGGTCTGTTTTTGATTTTTGATGAAAACAGTGTTGATAACAAAGAGATGCTTTTGTTACTGCTGAGCAGCACTTACAAAGCATCAAAGCCATTTCTACCTCTTGCCTCACCCCACCAGTGAGGGCTGGGGTTGCACAAGGACATGGGAGGGGACACAACCAGGACAGCCTGCCCCAAAAGACTAAAGGGATATTCCATACCATATGGCATCATGCTCAGCATATAAATCTGTGTGTAGTGGGAGGGAACAGGCTTGGAGTGATGGCATTTGTCTTCCCAACTCACCATTATGTGTGATAGAGACTGACTTTCCCAGAGGTGGCTGAACACTTCTCTGCCAATGGGAAGTGGAGGATGTCCTTGTTTTTCTGTGCTGGCATGTGTGGCTTTTGCTTGACCTATTAAATTGTCTACCTCAACCCATGAGTTTTCTCAATTTTTTGATTCTCTCCCTCATCTCACTGATGTTGGAGGGAATGTGTGGCTTCATGGGGCTTGCTTTCTGGCTGGGTTTAAGCCATAACAGCAGCTTCTCCATTTGTCAGTCAGAATACAATTTATTATCAAAGAAGGTCACAAAACATAATTCTGAACCAAATTTTGGAGTACATTGTAACAAAGATTTCAAGCTTCAGAAACTTCAATGAACATGATAATTTCCTATGCTTCCAAGTGAAGCTCAGAAATCAAGAGAAACATGTACCTGAAGAAAAAAATTCTAGGGTAAATAATATTTTAGGCCCAGGTCTTTGAAGGCACTTCGGCTTTGCCATGACCTAGATGTCTTGTTGCCACAAGGTACGTACATTAGCAAGGATTTTTCAGAAGGCAACTGCCATATGCAATCCAGTGTTGAACTGAAAAGAAAGAACATTCCATCATTTGACTGGCTCTGGTCAGGCAGGAATGTTTCCTTGTTTTCACAATTGCAGTGGAAACATTTTATGTTTTAGATATAGAATTTTCTGGGGTAACACGATCAGATATCTGACAGTGCTTTAGGAATATTCTGTCTTTAGGTGTGTTCAATACTTGCCAGTTATTCAGGCTGCTGGCAAAAATGGTTTGGAGGATTGTGTAAGCTTCAGGTACTGAGCCACTTACTGACTTAAGACAGCACTGGCTTTGCATATGTCTGGCAGCAGAAATGTGATTTCAAGCAGAAATAGGTGGCACTGATTATGGGAATTGTAGCAAAACTTGATCTTTAGGTACATGTATGCCTGAAAATGTCTGAGATTTTAGTCCACAGGGAATTTTTTTTCTAATTCATACTTTTTGGCACTTCTAGTGACTTGAGTGAGGCTACTGCAGAGTTTGTGAGATGGTTGTCTTAGTTACTAAGGGGACAACCAAATGCTCTAGAGGAACAAGCTGCTTGTTTAGCTGCCAGTTCTGCTGCTTTTATTGTAATGCAAGAAATATAAACTTAACAGACCAAAACGGTCAAACCAATTTAATATGCCAAGGGAATCCTTCTAGTCCCACACATTAAAGTGAAAAAAGAGGGAGAGGAGAGGAGAGGAGTGGAGAGGAGAGGAGAGGAGAGATGTGGTGTGAAGTAACTGTTATTGACTACCAATATCTGAGAGGAAAACAAAATGTTTTCAGAGCTGACTGCAAAGCTTCAGAGACAGCTATCCAAAGACAAGTAACTTCACTGTTGTTCTTGATGTTAGCACAGTGTTCATAAGTCCTGAAGCCCAAGGCATAGTTAGCTGGTCACACATCCCAAATGCTGCTCTAGATAAAAAATTAGGTTTTGAATCTAAGTGCTCTTTTCAGTAGAAAACTGAAGAAAATAAAAAGTTCTGGCTTGTCACTTTATTTTTGAAACACATGGTTTCACACTTAGATAACTAAGAAGTGAGGGAATATAACAGACATTGCCATATAGCCTGGAAAGATGCCTACAAACTTACACTTTTTAAAATATGTCACAAATAGCAAACAATTTCTCCAGGATACTAAGACTGGATGGTGCTAGTTCAAGAGTAGGAGTTTTCTGTTTCATTTTTTCTCCAAACAAGGATTTGCTGACATACAGGTGAATTGTTTCCCTAATGAAGAATCTCGTTCCAGTCTGCTTCCAGCTATTGTTTTTGACCAGACCTGGGTTCAATTTAGTTTCTTTTGCTCTTCCTGAGGAACTTTGATGGACTTACTGTTCAGCAAACAGCTGGATCTATAATTCTTACAGGAATTTAGTCCAAGATTACTAAGTGTCACAGCATAATGCTAATGTGCCTAGTGAATTACACAACTCTTAATTTAGCTCATAGGATACATATGTAAGAGTGCAGCAAGGGACAGCTGGTCCCTGACGGACAGGGTTCAAGGGTGACCATATCACAGGCTGTGTCTTCTCCAAGGAGGGCACGCCCATAGGGTGGGCAACACCAGGTACCAGTAACAGGATCATCGACAACCTCAGGCACAGCAGATGAAGAGCCAGGGCAAGAGACCAGCCAGGGGCACCAGAAAGGGGCAAAAGGAGCTGGGCTCCTGAAGGTCCACCCATGAGATGAATTATGTGTAGAGAAAACTCAAGGTTCTTCTGAGTGGCAGGGCCAGAGAGAGGACTGGAGAATAACAGCTGAGCTGGGGCAGGGCCTGATGACCCCCATGTGGGCTGAAAGGGGGCTCCTGGGCCCATAGGTGGGGTGGGGAGCAGGTGGAGCTGGGCAGGGACAATAAGGCCTGGTAGTGCCCTCAGGGACCTGGTGATGTATCTGTATGGATGTGTACAAGGCCCATGAATGTATGGGGGTACATGCCTTACAAACACAAGAGGAGGCAGACACCTAGGTGTAAGGCTCAGGTAAATTCATGTGCTCACTAGAGAGTCATCTGTCTGAGGCCAGCTACTAGGAAATATCATGGACCACTCCAACCACAATTGAACTTACTAATCCAACAAATTGATACCTAACTTTTAGAGAGAGGTCTTTCTGGCTGCACAGCAGTATTCCCACTTTGGACACTGGATAGTCTTGGCAGACATTTCTCCTAATTAAAATTCTGGTTTTCTATATTCTATTAATTTTGATCTTTATTTCAGTGGTATGAAAAATGCTTTTATGCATGAGCTGACTCTGTATGTCTCTTTGAGGTGTATTATGGTGTGGCAAACTCTCTCTTGTTAAACTCTGCAGCAAGAAGGATGTTAATGAGGATCTGGAGTCCTGGCGATTGTGCTAATCATCTGTCCTCAGAGTCATTGTTATTTTCTGGCAAACCCAGTGTTTCAGCATGCATAAAGCAGACCAGAGAAAAAATAAATAAGTTGCTGCCTGTGCTGCCTACAAGGAAAGAGACTGTGAGGAACTAAAGTACAAATTTATACTCCAGATCAAAGAAAGGAATTTCATATGGTCTTCTATATTTCTTATACAAACACTAATTAATTATTGAGAAGTAATTTATTAACATTATTTATGCAGATTCAGAAGCTCTGAGCATGCCTACTGAACCAGAGAACGTGTGTAAGTGAAATGATTTTCCAAATATGTCAAAAACTTAGTTGTAAACTAAGCAAAAAATCTGTTCAATTGTTCCCTGCACAAAGAGAAATGTAATGAGTAAATAAGTTGGATTTTTTAATTGCTAGTGGCACCTAACAAGACAAATACACATTCAAGTCTGCTTTGCAAATTTTGCCCTTTGTACTGTTTTAGTCCTTCAGCACTGTCAGTGAAACAGTAGCTACTGTCACTAATCCAATTTATAATCAATCCAGTAGTGTAGATTTGCTTGAAGGAATAAGAAGGTTAGTTTTAATCTAAAGTGAGACTAAAAATAGCAGTGTAAGGTGGCTGCTAAATTGCCTCTACAACCCCAATTAAATAAATTCAGTTTAAAAACCCACAACTTTTTAAAAAAGGCATTTGGAACCAGTTGGAGTACACAGATGTTGAAGTCATACAATGCTGATCAGCTAGAACTTAGGCACTAAGGTTTAAAAGTATAGAACTCTTTTCTCTGAGTGATTATTGAACAGTGCATCTGGCTCCTAGAAGAAAAGTTAAGTTCTCTACAGTAAAAATGATATAATGGATTGCTAATAATTAGCTGCATTATTACAGCAGAGGCTGTAGTTATAGACAACAGTTCCTCTGTGAAATCTTCCAGACACACTGAAAGTACAGAAAAAATGCTACTGTCTCTTCCCAAATTAATGACTGCATATACTGTAGCAACTTCCTTACCTGGTCTGTAATTAGGAACTGATTGTTCTATTTGACTCATGGTTAAAGGAAAAACTGATATGTCTTTTCTTTAGGTTTTCAAGGTCAATTACTGCAGCTCTTCACCTCTAAAATCAGTCCGAAATGTACCATCAGGCACAGGAGACAGAAAGATGAATTCTTGTTTATTCATAATTTTTAAACTTCCTCCATTAGTCTCTATCTGATCCTTATATATAGATAACTTCTCCTTTTTATTCCTGAGAAGAGAGTTATTTTGTGGGTTATTCTCTACTGAAATTAATTTTCTTAATTGCATAAATGGTAAAACAGTGTGTATGTAAGTTACGTCCTACAAAATGGGTCACTTTTAGAGGTATTAGTGTCACAAAAATAAACAGAACAGCAGGTAATTCTTTTTTCTGCTCAGTCCTAGCCTATTAATTATTCTTGTACTAAGAAAAAATCACTTAGGTGCTATTAGAACTATGTTATTTGCTGATTAAACCAGAGTGAAATCCTTGTTTCTAACAGCCTCTAATGGCTCTTTCTTCTAAAAATACATTTTAATTTTTTTTTCCATCTGCATATTCCAAAGGCTATGAGCTGTGTACTTCTTGTGCTTTATAGGTATGTCCTACATCTATTTCTGTTTGTTACAGTTCCAAGAACTTTTTACCTCCAATTAAGAAAACAAAACACCAAAAATCCCAGTCTTTTAATGCATTTTGCCACTTCAGCAAGTGAGCTAACTAGAAACATTTGAAGAATACAGAATGGAATGCATTGGTGGGGGGGTTAAGCCATAACTTTATGATTCTTTTAATCACAGAGAGGAAAAATCTGCTTCTTCATTTGGCAAATGGAAAAATATAAAAAGCAATCTTTTGAACATTAAAATGCAAGAAAGGAAGTTATAGCATGATATAAAAGCAGCTCAGTTCTTTCTGGGAAGTTTTAACTAAAAAAGTGAAAAAAACACTAATTGAAAACTAGCTTCCATTTTTCAGGAAGGAGGTGTCAGATTTTGTATTGGGCATTGGTGTCCAGGAGCTGGTAGTAGAGGGGGAGCTGCAGTGCTGCTCTCTGTGAGGAAAGGCCAGGGGCTGCCCTGTGCTGGACACTCCCAGCAGTTCCAGCAACGGGGCTGGTGATGCCTTCAGGAAACATACTGAAAAAAGGGAAAATGCTTCATGGCAGTCTGTCACAGAACATAGTGAGAAAAAAAATAAAAGCATGAGAAATCATCCCACAGACACCAAGGTCAGCAAAGAAGGAGGGAAGGAAGAGTTTCAGGCACCAAATTCGAGATACTCCTGCAGCCCGTGGAGTGGCTGAAGGGAATCAGGCTGTCCCCTGTGGCCCATGGAGGACGATGATGAAGCAGATATCCCCACTGCAGCCTGTGGAGGACCCCATGCCATGGCAGATGGGTATTCCCTGAAAGAAGCCGCAGCTCAGCGGAGAGACCTCACTGGAGCAGGCTCCTGGCTGGAGCTCCCGCCCATGGAAAGGAGCTCTTGCAGGAGCAGGGAGTGTGAGGAAGGACTGAGAGAGAAACTGTTACGAGCACGAGTTATATGAGCGTAACTCATATGCTATGAGTTATGACCATAACTCCCATTCCCCTTGTGCTGCTCAGGATGTGACAAGGTCAGTTATGGATGAAGAAACGAAATAAAGCCTGACAATAAAGGGTGAAGGGAATTTTTCTTTGTATCTCACCATCCATATCTATTTTACTTTTAAAGAAATTAAGTTAATTTTCTCATGTCAAGTCTGTTTTATCTGTGACACTAATTGCTACAGGATCTCTCTGTTTTTGCCTCAAAACCATGAGCTTTTTCATCTTCTTTTCTCCCTGTCCTGTTGAAAAAAATTTGAAATTGTGGCTGCGTGGCTGAGTGGCCATTGACCAATGTCAACCCAACACAGCAACAAAACTTTTTCAAAACTATGTTTTGAAATTCTTCAAAGAAAAATACTTCCTTTTACTTTAAAGCATAACTTTATGCAAAAAGGAATTATATTTTTATTATTATTATGGGACACAATATTTTATATGAATTTTTATACCTAAAATCTCAACCTGTTCAAATTTTTAAGTATACAAATGCTTTTTCTACCACAGTGATTCCTCTGGCATCTCTCACGGTTTTCAGCAAAACTGACTTATCTGTGCACAGCAATATGGGAGTAAATGCTTTTCATCACAGGGCAGGAGCATTTGCTGAAGTCTACCTGCATTACTGGTCCATAGAAACTTAGGTGAATTTGTGGTACCTGAAAAATTAAGATCATTTATCCCATTTTAAACAGTTCTGAAAAATGGGATAAATGGGGCCCAAATACTCATACAGCATAAGAACACACTAATTTTGGAGGTGTTGCACCACATTTCAGATACTTACCTGCACCACTTGGAATCCAAGAGATAATCTCAACATTATTTGATTTTACAGAGTTCTCAGGAAGTTCCTCTACAATTTTATTAGCGCATTTTTTTTTTCTCAAATGTTTTCTATTTTAAGTGCTTCCAGAGATGTCTTCCAATAATATTAGATATTCACCTCAGTCAATATAGCCTCTCTTCTTTTACAAGAAAATCTATACAAAAGATTTTTGTCCCAAATGTGAAACAGAAGCAAAATTGTATTAATCAGTGTTTCCACCAGTGTAGAGTGGAAGCTGTTTGTCATTGTAATTCATAAGGGACATACCGTTTGCCACTATTGAATGTCAGTCAATATTTTCCATGAGAAGTCAGTGAGTTTTTAACTGTAAAACCAGTGATGGTTGTGGCTGAGACTTAAGAACTGCATAGAATGGAGGGCAAAATTAATATCATGCAATTGGGTTTGATTTGGCTTTCACTTTCCTGTGTAAAACAAAAAAAACCCAAACAAACAAACAAACAAAAAAAGAAAACATTATCTGGTCAAAGGGGGATTGCATAACATCCCATATAGGTGTCAGGTGCTGTGTATAAAAATACAGGTTTGGCCAAGTGGAATCTATTTGTTAAATTGTCTTGTTAAGCTTGGGACAAGACTGTAATTCCCTTGTCAGACCTGGGCAGCAAAAAGGCTGAAGGAACTCGGTCTCTCCCTTTCAGACTGGTGCTAATGCAGGAGCAGCATGAGCTGTGCCAAAAGCTGCTCCCTGGGGTCCCGCTCGAGGTGGTGAGACTCTTGTTCCCTGCAGTTGCTTTGGGAAGGAGGCAATATTAGATTTGCCTCTGCTGAAGCTGGAATAACTGGAAACTAAACGTGATTTTGGTTACAAAATCTACACTTTGTTGCAAACTGAAAATTGGGTCCTAACCGTTTGAAGAGTCAAATACTGACCTTGAAGTTAAAATCCAATCCAGATGAAAGACATCTACACTTCTGCAGGTGTTACATTGTTCAGTCTGTCTTGACTGCAGAGGGAACAAGACAGAAATCTATTGATCTAGGGAATGAAGGCTATTTTCCCAGCCAAAGCGTGTGAGAATTTATTCTTACATGAAAGCTCCCATTCTGAAAAAAACAGCAAAATCTGTAGAAGTTTATGGAATTCATCACTGTTGCCTTCAGTGTATATTGACTTGGCATTCACTGCTTTAAAATATAGGGATTTTATACGCTGATTCAATGGGTTCTGTGAATGATGATTGAGTGTAATAAATTTATAAATGTGATGTAATTTATGGACAGAACTTTTGAAATTGTCTCCAAATCCACTGAGGGAGGAAGAAAAAGGAACCAGTGATCACCTATTTCACCAGTGTTGGAAAACAGATACTGGGTCTTAAAAGCCTCTTTAAGTACTAGAAGGAATAGCAATACAGAAATACTCTGTACTGCATTTTCATCTGCTTCTTATTCATAGTCTAAGAGGCAAAAGACTTTACTTCTTAACTAACAAATAAACTTAACTTTACTGTTTTAACTTTATCTCTTAACCAAGACAAAATATTTGGTCCACTCAGCCATGGAGGACCTTAAGAAATTTACACATGTTAAAGTGAAATTCTGGTGTATATGGACTATCACTTTCTAAGAAACTCACTTCCAAAGCCAATCAGTCAGAAGCAGAAGTCATTATAAACCCTTATAAACAGTTGTGGTCCTTCTACTGGTCTCTTGCAGGGTTAATTTTTTCTCCTCTAGACATAGTTCATCAGAGTAATGTTTTCTTCAAGTGAAACACTTCTAATATTTGACAGTTGCATTTGCTGAACCAGCAGGAATTAAAAATATGGAATTCAAAAGTAGCAGTCTGGAAAATTGAAAACATTTCATTTGGTTTCATTAAAGTGTTCTGCTTAGGTATATTTAAAATAAGTTTCTTTTGGTAGGGCTGAAATATTTTATTTTGATTTTATTAAAAAATTATTGCATACACTAATATAGAAGTAAAAATTATCTATTTCTTTGACCTTACTGAAATGGATTATTTATATATTTCTTAGATATGCCAATGAAATAGATATTCTTGTAGAATTAATTGGTTTTGTTGAAATGGCATTTTCTGATGGAAAATATTACAGCAGAAAAAAGTCAGCCATCTCTTTCTTCTGACACATGCCATTTGTAAAATTCTGTCATGTGAATTCAGTTCTCTGGTATCTCCGTGACAGTTCTGTGCATTCTTAGTGACTGTCTGCACACCAAAACTGACTAAACTTTACAATGCAATATAGATGTGATAAAAGCTCTGTCTGCACAAAACCCCCACATTTTCCCTATTACATCAAGGCTATTTTCAAAACCTTGCACCGGCTGCTGCACTAAAATTTCATAGGCTATGCTCTGTATATTATGACTGTTAATATTATAGTGAAGCCTTAGTTTAGTGAAGTGTAAAAGTGTACTTCAGTACTCTTCAAGTAGTGACCACTGAGGATTTTTACTTCAGATATTATTATGCGTTTGAAATTTTTTTTCACTTTACCTGGAATTACGTAATTGTGGCTTTTATATTGTTAATTTGAATAATGGTGTACCTTTGGTTAACTGTTTAAAAATGTAATTTTAAATTAGATTACTGCTATTAAAGTGTTATTTACAGACTGATTAAGAAAGGTTATAGTTAAGAGAACTCATGATTTTTGTACTACAAAGTCAATGACATTTAAAAATAGTAGTAAAATGTTATTTCTACACAATGTTTAGACTAAATACTATAGAACGTAAATGTTCTAAAAGTTGTGGTGTGAAACAATAGAATCACAGAATACCTTGAGTTGGAAGGCACCCACAAGTCTCACTGAGTCCAACACCCAATGTTTTCTCTCTGCTGTGCTTTTTATGAAACAAACCCAGATTTTGGATTTCAGCTTTAATTTATATTTTGGTTTGAGATCAAATAATGTTAAAACTCTGTATTCCATTTCATCTTTTCAGGATATATATAAAATGAATATTATATTTATATATAATAGCATATTAGTATATATATAAATAAAGATTATTCTTCTCTATTAGCCAAGGAGAAAGAATTATGGTTCTGAAAAATCTCTATAACCTTTGTTTGAAATATGGTAATGTTTTCTAAATAATTTATTCAAAGAATTGATTAATTTTTATTTAAGAAAAGTATTATCATGCTGAATACACCATGAATAATATTTTAATAAATATTATGTATTTATTCCAAGTTCATCTGCAATGCTGTGGTCATCAAACCCAATTTCACCTACGTAGTAATCATCTGTGATGATAGGATTTACTGATCCTATGCACTCATCCAGCATTTTGCTCTATGCAAGCATTCTTCTGTATGAGGAATCATTTACTGGGAAGATCTCAGAGTGTTTTCAACCCATTCAGGGCCTTCCAGACTCCTATCTCAATGTCAGCACCAGCAAAGCAAAGGAGAACTAGGAACTTTTTGAATCCTGGTGACAAAATTCACCATGGTAAATTATCACCTTTGAACATAACCTCAGTGATAAAAATTATAAGCCTGTACTGTATATCCCTAATTCAGATCTCTGCTCTAACAGCTTCTACATTTCTTGCTGTATATCCAGGAACTGATATCTTGAAAATGCCAGAAATAGCTAGGACTGGCTTCATTCTACCCTCGTGTTAAGAGTCATGTATTGTTTGCACGGCAAGGTTCTGGTAGTGGAGGGGCTACAGGGGACCTACTGTCAAACAGCAGCAAGAGCCAACTGCTCTGCAAGGGAAAGGGAATGGGAAGCCAAGGGTGAGAGCAAGGAGAATGGGACAGTGCCAACCAGTCTGCTCCCACAGCACCCATGGAAGGAAATTAGGGCAATGTTAATGACGGCCAGCCACCCTAGACTGCTTCAGTATTGTTTCAGTATTCAGTTTGTGTGACCAGGTTTTGGTAGTGAGGGGGGCTACAGGGATGGCTTCTGTGAGAAGCTGCCAGAAGCTTCCTTTGTGTCTGGCAGAGTCAATCCCTGCAAACCAAGACTGGAGTCTAAACCGCTGGTCTAAACTGGGCCAATCAGAAATGGTGGTAACCTCTAAATGTGCTAACATATTAAAAATAAGAATAAAGTTATTGTGCAGATGTAATTGTGGCCAGAGGAGAGGGGATTGAGAACATGAGAGGAACAGCTCTGCAGACATCAGGTCAGTGGAGAAGGAGGGGCAGGAGGTGCTCCAGGTGCCAGAGCTGAGATTCCTCTGCAGTCTGTGGTGCAGACCATGATGAAACACCTAAGCCCCTGCAGCACATAGAGGTCAACAGGGATGCAGAGATCCACCTGCAGCCTGTGGAAGACACCCATGCCAGAGCAGGTGGATGCCTGAGAGGAGACTGTGATCCCGTGGGAGGCCCACACTGGAGCAGGGTCCTGGCAGGGATCCACAGACCCGTGGGGAGAGAACCCCACATGGGAGCAGGTTACTTGGTAGAACTTTTGATGCCATGGGGGACCCACTTTGGAGCAGGCTGTGTCTGAAGAACTGCACCTCATGGACAAGTGACCCATGCTGCAGCTTTTTGGGGAGGACTTTTTGTTGACCATGGGATGGGCTTCTGTTGGAGAAGTTCAATGGTCTCCACGGGAGAGATCCTCACACTGGAACAGGGGAAGGACTCCTCTCCCTGAGCACCAGCAGAAACAAGGTGTGATGAACTGACTGTAACCTCCATACCTTGTGTCTCTGCACTGCTGTGGAGGTCAGTGAGAAGGTTCTCACTGCTGAGAAAGAGGGAGGGATGGGGGGTAGGGTGTTTCTAAGGCCTTATTTTACTTCTCATTATCCAGCCCTGATTTTGTTGGTAACAAATCCAGTATCTCTAATTTAAATGTGATTTGCATGTGATGGTATTTGGTGAGTGATCTCTCCCTGCCCTTGTCTCAACTTATGAACCCCTCATCGTATTTTCTCTCCCCTGTCCAGCTGAGGAGAGGAGAGATAGAGAAGCTTTGGTAGGTGTCTGGCATCCAGCCAGGGTCAGCCCACACAGCTGAACAAATCTGTAGTGACATGACAGGTCCAAGGCTAAGGTGTATCAAGTTGGTAAGTCAGAGCAGGTTTGTCAAGGTCTCCTTCCCAGTAGTTCGATCCCAGGTTACCCAGACGGGTACTGAGAAAATGCCACCAGTCTTGGCTTTTTCTCCCTTAGGCAGCCCTGCAGCTCTCTTTCAACAGCATTGTATACTCAAGTAACCCATAAACCTCACGTCCCATATTTCCAGAAAAAAATACTAATTTTGTCAAATAGAGCACAAAAGACCCAGAGGAGATTCAAGACAGAGTGCTTTTCAGGACACACATGGGCCATTTGCCTTACACAAGACCAACTTTAACAAGCACGGATGGGAATCAGTTTTTGCCACTTGATTTCCGGGTCATGGATTGGTCATCTTCTATTTAGCAGAGTTGACTAAGTTTAGTTCTTGGGTGGTGTGGCACTTGAGCTGTCATAAAACAAGGAAAAGCTTAGATATATTCTGCCTGTACTCCTTCAGGTTTTCATAACTGATGTTGTAAAGTAAAAAAATCTCATTAATCAGAAAATTCAGACCAGTTGAAATTTTTATGCAGATCTTCATTTAAATCTGAAATTAGTTGTTTATCATTACATCAGCACAGTATAGCTTCTCAAAGCATGCATTTCTAAAATTGATCTGACCCTGTACCAGGCTGCTTTTAATTCATCTCCTGACAAGAGTACAACTAGGTATTCTCCATGTTGCAAATCCAAATACTTTATTGGTAATGGTTCGACAGCATAATTCTATTCTTTTTGCCACCTTACGTCAGACAAAACTCTGGATCATAAAGTAAAAAAACTTGATGTGAATTCCAAGGGCACTAGCCATTCCAATGACATTATTGCCACATGTCTGGAATATATATGTACCCTTAAAACAACGGGAAAGTTTAGTTCTCCAGGGCAGAGAAATCTATTGCATTCCAGAACAGATTGTCTTGAAGTTGATGGAAGAAGGTGTTCCTTTTTCTTTTCTCCTAATTCTTCAAGCAGCTATCAACATTACAGGTGCGTAAAATTGCAGTTCCTTCTTATTTCTACTACAGGAACACAAAGTGTCTTTGATTCTCAGTTTGCAATCTGTAAGAATATGGTTGAATGCAATTTGAGTTGCAATCATTAAGTGCTTTGTATTTCCCAAACACACTAAAAAAATTTAAAAATTGAACATATATTATTTTCTAAATGTCTGATAACTTTTGATAAAAAGAAATTTGTCATCTGAGAAAGGCATCATCTTCAGGTACACATGTTTATTTACTTTTAGAAGCATAAGACAGTTGCATAAATCAGGCTGAAATTTCTTTCTTAGGTTTCTGTCTCCAGCACTGGCAAATACTAAATTCTGGAAGAATAGAGGGTGATAGTAGTGAGTGATAAAAAATACAAGATAAGATGATAATATTTTACTGAAATATTCTCCAGACTTCCACAATTTATAATCTGTGAGACTGAGTGCTTGAAGTGAAAGGTGTTTTGTGCTTAATAGTCCTGATACACCTTCTGCTGTGGTGTTGTTCAGTCATAAATATTTGCATCTTCAGCATCCTGTAGTAAAAATATAACTTAGCTATTAATTATATGAATAAATAATATATTTTTACAGTTTTCTTAACCTGAAATAAAATGGCTTAATTTGATATATAAGGATTTTTGATTAGGAAAGAGAACAATTGATCCCTGTTGATCTATGTTTTCTCCATGCCAGTCACCAGGCTATACTCTAAGTGCTTATTATTTGTTTACTTATATTCTCATTGAGACTATCAGCAAAGGATTTGATGGAATTAGAGCTAGGTCAAATCCAGGAATTTCTGAAATCTCAGTTTTATTGCTTGTTCTTTTATCTTCCCACTTTTAAAGGATGTATAGCTTCAAACTTCTTTTTCATTCTGACATCTTGCACATTATTTTCACCTCTATTTTTTTCTTCTTTAATGTTGCAAATTATGTTATGCTGCATGCTGTAAACATATATTGAAGTTTTGCAGATATAGCCAGGAACCTCTTCTTCCATTTCCTGTGAGAAGGTTGTACTGAAAACACAATAACCATGACAATCAGAGCTCTGCAGTCATTCCTTCTTGTAAAGAACTCCATATGTTTCTTAGGTAACTTGGGAGATATATAAAAGAAACACAAAGTTTATTTTTGTATCTGCAGTGGCCAATTATTTTCAAGATGACAGACATTGTTCATTTATGGTTATTAGTGACTAACTGTGACTCTGCAAAGGCAATGGTAGAATAAACTTTAAATTTCTGCTTATTTTTCATAATATTTATTTTACAGATGGTAGGACAGTCTCTTATTCAGTATATATTGGACTTTGTCAGAAAAATAAGCTATTCAAAACAAAATCAAGAACAAAATGATTAATGAAATCCCTTGTAGAATGACCATTGAAGCAATTCAATTTACTATATAGTAAATTGGTTTGCCTCCAGTTAAAAGTTTTCCAATCACAGAAAATTCAATCTAACACTTCATTGTTAATCATTCATCAGTTAAATATTGTGAGCAACCTCCCTCTTTAATGAATATCAAATACCACTTAGTCATTGACTGATACTGTTTAAGATTAGCATGTTTTTTCCTTTTGCAGCTCCTCTAGAGTGACATTTTTCATGCTATCACTATTAACTGTAAAGTCTTCAATAATCAGTTGTCTTTTTAACTATACTTGATTCAACTGTGACTCTGATGCTAACTTTTTAATCTAGCTAAAAAAAAACCAAAACTTTTTCTTCCTGAGAGTATACAATATATAAAATAAAGAATTTTAATTTTTCTTTTAGCATTTATCCACAATATATGTGAGACATAAAAATCATGGCACAGAAAGAAAGGAAATAGCAATATGAACCAGTCCAACAACATGGTTAAGGATGCTGTAAGGATGGAACATTCCTAGGTGCCTGTTGGAACATTTGTTTTTGTATTTCCTTTGTTTGTTGATGAATGAGTCAAGCATACATGCAGCTATGGTAAGTGTATGTACAACCATATTAACTAGCTGTGTGGGCAGAGCAGACAAGACTAATGCACTTAACTGTTAAGGTGGGAAAAGGGAAAAAGATCTCCTATTGTCTAGGTTTTAGTACATTAAAAGTGACTCTTTGGAGTGCAGACAGCTGTCATGGTGAACCATTTACAAACGCTGACTTGTGCTTCAGCAGTGATGAGCAGCCCCTGGTCTCACTATTGCATATTGTAATTAGCACTCCCAGAAATAGTTCAGCAGAGATTTGAAGACTGCCAAGCTCTATATGTCTTGCCCTGGCCTAGTTTAGTTTAGATTTTCCAGCCAATGATGGGGAAAGATTAATGCAGAAAATTCTGTGCATTAGGAATCTTAGAAATATTAAGGGACTTTTCAAGTACCCACTGTGTCTATGAAGTGATTCATTCAAGAGGCAGTTTTAAATAATGAACAATTAATTATGTTAAAATCAAAAGAAGACTGAAATGAAAAAAACTGTTCTATAAATCCTTTCATTGGCTCTTGATTTTTAGGTTGTTTTAGAGTAGGAGGTTTGGTTTACATGTAAAGTCCTGGTCTTTCAAAGTGATGAATATGATGAACGTGGTATTTTCTCAAATATGGACTTCTATTGGATTATGTACAAAAATGTTCATGATCCAAGTGATCTGTATACCTACCTTAAAAAAAAAAAAAAAAGAAGTGTGATTGCAGCAAAAAATGTCAACTAAAATCAAACAATAGGCCTATGGGATCTACTAGGGACAGAATTAAAAACTAAGGAAGCCTACAGTTGTTGCTTTCTTGGGCATGTGGTTCTTCAGAAGGATGGAAGTTTTCCTGGAGGTCACAGTAGTCTTTAAAAAAATACTGGAAAAATGTCTTCATCTATTCAGTTGGGAAGGTTGCTAGCCAATGTAGGAAAATTATCTGTTTTCTTCTTTGGATTATATAGAAAGCAGCCCTGAAACGCTCTACTAATTTCAGCTGATTCATCCTGCCTACTGGACATATCCAAAATAGCAACACCTCCCTGCCAGCAGCCTCCAGGGGCTGGTGGCTCCCTGGGGCTCCCTGTGGGTCAGGGTAGAGCATGAGGACACCGGGGCAGCCACAGGCATCAGGCACCACCCTGGCAAAGGGACGGGCTGAGGCTGGGCTGGGCTGTGTCCTGCGAGCGTGCCTGGCCCAGCAGGACCGTGCCCGGGCAGGGCAGGGCTGCGTGGAGCCCCGAGGGGTCAGGGGACAGTCGGGGCTGCCCTCGGGGACACAGCATGAAACCTTGCAAGGTAAGTACAGGCTGAACCTCGAAGAAAGAAGCAAAAATTTAGCGTCGTAATTCAGAATCTGCTGTAGAGTGAAGCTGAGGTTTGATAGAAGTCCATTTGATGTCACGGCTATGTGCGCCATAGAAATACACAAGGACCTTGAAGTCCAGCTCCTTACAGTGACAGTTTCTATTTGCTATAAGGCATGTTTTAGGTGTGTTTACAATCACTAATAAATACTCAAAATTTTATATAACAACAAACATAATCATGAATTTTTGATGGGGATAAACTTGCAGTTAACTTTTGGTTAGGTGTTTATCACTTTTATCCTCATAACAAAGAGTTGTGAACTCTTAAGATGTATAATCTTTTCCCCTCCCCCTGCACTGCCACTTGAAGCAGTGGTAATTTGAAGTGTTAATTGGGACAACTTTCTTTATCAGTTCTCAGGGAAGCGTATTCATGCTTGTCCTACTTAGGAAGCAGATTAGAGCTGTAATAAGGGAAAGTGGATGGGGTATTTCCCCATCAGCCCTGAAGGGCAGACAACCCCAGCTCAGGCACTGCCCTGGGGCGAGGCCGGTGTTTGGCTGTAATGGTCCAGGTCATCATTCTCCGGGGAATCTGGGCGGATGAACCAGGTTGGTTGGCATTTTGCATGAGGAGCTCTGTATCATTCTTTGCGTGAAGCAGATTTTTCACAGTGTGAAAGCTAAATACTGTGTGTTTATAAATTATTTTGAAAGTTAGTTTGTATAAATGTTTGTAGCTGTAGCTATTTCTAGAAAACAGCATTGGAGTTTAAGGCGGAGTATCACTGTGACTGGAAAGAAGGTTCAGACTATTAAAGACCACTAAACATCTCTTTTCAGACTCACACTGAAAATTGGTATTAGTCTAGATCTGCACAACCTAAAAAGATGGAAGAAAACCCAGAACTATTTACATATAAATAATTTGAAAAATACTCTCCATAAATCCCAGTGTTATAAACATAACTTTAGGAGGGACAGACCAAGTGAAAAAAGATTCCTTAATATTAAATAGTGGAAACTCAAGATTCCCTGGGAGTATCCAAGTGTAATCTATATTGCAAAGAGGATGATAGTTTAGCAAACAAAAACACAAGTACATATTAATGCCAGCCTTTGCCAATCAATGCTTAAAGACACAATGCTCCAACAAATACAATTTTAGAACAGCAGATCCCTTCATTCAGATTTTCGCGTGTTTCCTCTCTCCCCCTCCTTTTGTACTGTATCCGACAGGAGAACAAACAAGAAAACCTTCAAAGTTTGTCTTTAAAACTCAGCCTTCCTTTCATGAGCTAAGATAAAAGGGTGGGGTCAGAAGTGATACATCTGCTTTCTATTTGTCTCTTGCAAGGTTCACGGGATTGACTTATCAACGATTAGCAACCAAGATAACAGGTTTACTCAATGGCTGCTATTCAGACAGTGATTGACAAAAGTGATCCATCTCCACACTGCACCTCTTTAGTAGAGGGCTTTTGATACTTATCTGAAAAAAAGAATAATATCAGTTCAGTTCCCAGTTGATTCTTTGGGAAAAAAAAAAAAAAAGCTTTAGTATAAGAGAACAGTAGGAAGCATTTCTCTTTCTCTCTTCAGATCTTTTTATTTGCAGCAGCACTAAATGATGGGAAGAGATCAGAATCTACTACTTTGAAGCTTTTTTCCTCCCTTTTTTTATTCTGCTTGAATATAGTATATGCAAGATGGTATTACCTGAAAAGACTTCTGAAACAAAGGTGTTGAGGGCTAAAAAGCAAAACAAAAAAAATAAAAGGGGGAAAAAAATAATTCACCTGCATTTTCATCACAACTCCTCCTGGGTTAGTTTGTGGTTTAACAGAGCCCTGATGGGTCTTCCAGGGAGTCCCGACATAGCCAAGCTCCAACAGCTTCACAGAGCCTCTTCATGCATATCCACATTGACCCAGGTATAGGTAACTATGGCTCCCAGTGGGAGAATTGTGATGGAGTTTCTAATCAAGTCAGATGGCAGTGATTATCTTTGACTTCTCCCAACATTACTGCAGCCTTACGTCTTCCTAAGGTTAGTGGAATAGCGTGCAGGTGAAACAGCTGCTGTACATTCAGTATCTGCCTGAATCTGAGCTTTTCGACCAAAGGACCTGTCCTATTTATATTTCTGGAAAGTAGGATACAGTGTTATTTAAGTGATAGAGCTGGAGAAGACATTCAATGAAACAATTAAATGATATAAATGTTCTTAGTTCTGAAATCGTACTTCACTAAGAAACAGAAGAGTGAAAAGTCATGTATTAATATCTGATTTATTAATTTTTTCTTTCTCACCCTTTCTCACTACTTGCAATTTCAGTAATAAAATGGAGGAAAAGCAAGAATAAGAAAGACTGAGTATTGTACAGTCAGAAAGACTGTACAAATTTTTAGATGACATAACTCAGACTTCTGCACAATGTTAAAAAGTAGTTGTGTAATTTTGTTGTTGTTGGCTTCCCTAAATTATCTGCATATGAAAGAACTGATCAAAGCAATACCTAAGAAGAAAAAAGGTAGTTATAATTACTGATATCCCTGTTCTTATGGTACTGTTGTACAGCATTCAAAATATTTTAGCCATAAAGCAAATGGGTTTCTTTGCACCGAGTTTTCTCAGTACGTACTGTCCTCCTATATTATGTGAAGGAGAAACTCTAGCAGTCATGTAACACTTTTCTACACTGAAAATATTAATAAATATTGCACCAAATATGCACAATATTGCAGCAAATAAGTATATGGTATGTTTTCTGTCTAGCTATAACTTTCTTGTTCTGGATTTGCTTTATATTTTTCTCTGAACTACAAATTGCCCATTTAAAATCACTACTAAAAATGCAACTGAAATAGCAGTGACTGGTTGTTTTTTTGTTTTTTTTTTTCAGGTGCCATCTGTATCTGCATGATATTTCATGATAAATAGTGAAGGGAAAGAAGATAATAATTTCAAGAAATGGAGAGATGGTACTATGATGGCAAGGTGGAGTACTACAGAGATATCATGCAAATTGTGTGATTTGGACTTGACCTAGATGATATCCTCCTTGTGGATAATTAGATAGTTCTCACTGGATAGTTTTTATAGGCAAAACCTTATAAAATAAGGGCCGTGTTACCCTTGTAAAATCATGGCTCAGGCCCCCTACTTCAGCTAAGCAGAAAACGACTATGGGAAAGTTGAATTATATTTGTTATACTTAAATTGAATGTAACTGATAATGGGCTAACTGCTTAAAAAGGCCTGGGTTTTGCAGTAAAGGGCTTTCCTTTACACCTGCCAGGGGACTCAGTGTCACTTTGCTTCGTACATCTGGAATGTTAACAAGCCACTGTTCTTCATCATCACTTAGTCAGAAATTAATCCTGCTCCATCAAGGTATTATGGGAAGATTGTTTTGGTGGTTTTTAAGACTTCTGAGTAGCTAGCAAACATTTATCTTAAATTCTGACTGGTGAGAACTGCAGTTGTTCTCACCAAAACTCTAGCCACTGAAATGTACTGGTTTTGCTTTTCTTGATGAAAATATTTGGTATTTGTGGTTATAAGTTCATTCCTGAATCGAAAGGCCATTACAAAATCAATAAAATAATACTTGGGTTTGTTTGGGTTTTTTTTGTTAATATAGCAGCCTTTGCTGGTGATCACAATGAAAACAGGAAACAGTTACAGTTTTTCGATATTTTTTCATCTGAAACATCTCTGCTCATGGTGAATCCTCACATATTAGATCTGGTAGCTTCGTGAATACATTAAGAAAGCTTTAATGACTGCTTCAGCTCTAAGTGCTGATGCAGCAGGCAGAATGTGTCATAGGAATGAGATCTTGAGAAACTGTATCTGTCTACAATTATAAGGAATTGACAAATAACCCAGAAAACCTTAATGTGAAGCCTGCTCTTTTTTTTAATTCTATACATTAAGGAAGTCTTATAGATTGTTGTAAAGTATAGACATGCAAAGATATTCTTACTAATGATGCTTAAGTTATCTGATGAAAACCATTTTACCCATTACTTTTTAAGTTCTGTGAGATAGCTTGATAAAATACAGAGACTATAACCCACCTTCCATTAACTGACTTGGAATGGGGTGGTTTTTTTGCTTTCAATAGGAATAAGATTAAATGTCTATGCTGTGCTATTTCTTTTTATTTATTTATTTTTTTTTAAATCTAGTTAATATCTTTCTATCTATCTCAGAGAAAAAGGAATCTTTTAGAACTTTGTAAGATGTTCTTACAAGAACTATGGATATTGAAATTTGCAGATATGTGGTTTTGTGTTTTGTAT
>WAAG01058307.1:5787-29558 GCA_013390105.1 Tichodroma muraria | reverse complement strand
TGTGTGAGGGTAGTGTTTAGATGCCCTTGAGAGGAATCTTTAAAGGTTTTCTCTGTTCCAGGGAAGAGGCACACTGCTTCCTGTTTTCTTCAGTCACTGAGAGGGGATAGCACAGAAGAACCAGGCAACACATTTTATGATGATCCAAAGAAGACTCCACATGTTCCTTCCTATCAGCAGATCAATTGTGTTGATAGTATCATAAGGTAATAAACTGTGAAACAATTTTAGTGATACAAGTCTAAGATTAATTGGTAGAAGGTAAATATCCAAGCAACTTGCATTAGCCTTAACCTGTCTGGGGCTTGAGTTGTGAGACAAATTTGGGATTGTTTGTAAAGTTTTGGTCCTCTTTGAGCATTGGGATGGATTGCCCAATTTGAATTGCACAGTAACGAAAAGTTCAGGACCTAAGATTGTTTGCAACTATTTGTTGACATTTGTCGTTGGTGTAATAGGAATTTAAGTGAATTTTGATGGTCCTAATATGTCAGTGTCTTCTCACTACACACTCTGAGAACATCCATATGAAATAGAAAGTTGATATAATTTATAAAATATCAGTATTTTTAACCCAGTGGATAATGTAATCTTTTTTCTTTTTTCTTTTTTTTTTTTTTTCCCTCCCCTCAAAGAGTGATAGATTTTATTTAAAATACTCCTTGGAAAACTGATACGTGTCCAGAACTTCCTGCAGTGAATTTAAAATACTAGTTAAGAACCTCTGGATCTCCACTTTGGATTGTTCAAATGTTTCTGTCTCCAAATGGAGAAAAACACTCCCCAAAGTAGAGAGAGCTTCCTGTGATATGCTTTCATTTCAGATATCTAGAGAGCTGCAGTATTCCAGCACTGAAAAGGAAATGTAAATCTTCTGCAAATACATCATCGTCATCTTCAGAAGATGACAAACAAGTCCAGCAAAGTCAGCAGGAAGTCAGGGCATTGGAAGGTAACACAAAGTGTACTGACAATCATATCAGAACCACAAAAACTGATTTGGTTTTTTTTTATATGTCACTGTTGTGTGTTCCAAGGTTTGTCCACTTTTTAAACTGCTGTGTTGCTAACAGTATTTTAGTAAATATTTGCCTATATTGCCTAGATCTCCCAATTAAACATAAGCTAAAATGTTGAGTCCTTGAATGCATCAAAGGAACTCTTGTTTGTTGTTGTTAAATGAACCTTCTGTTGCTCACTCATTTTATGCCACATTTAGTATGTGCTGACATTGCACTGCCATGTAAATGGTTTTTTTTAGTATATAAGACTGTCTTACTTAATAGTCTGCATAGTTACTGGTTATTTCTGAACCAGTGAGACTTGATGAATTGGGAGCATAGTGCTTGGAATGGAATTCCATGTAGAAACTTTGTCATTTGCCAATAGATACTGCTATGCTGTCAGCAGTTGAGTCCCACACGCCAATATCTGCTGGTCTGGAAGAGACGCTGAAAGACCAGACAACTGCAGGCATGGTGGGAGCTCCTCTGGCAGACCTGACCCTGTCCAACAAGGCTCCAAGTGTCATATCTGTCACCAGCCAGTGCAGCTACAGCAGCACTATAGTGCATGTCCCACACCCTGAATCAGGTACTGTTCACACTCACAAAACACTGACTGATATTTAAATTTACACAGTGTTTCCAGCCTGGAGTACACGGTGAGAAAGTTTTGTTCATTTAAGATATGTCCTCAATGAACGTGAATTCTGAAATATTAAGGTACTTCTCAGGGTGCTGTGAAGAAAAACTTGAGCCTGGAAGTTTTTAGGGTATTTTAGTAAAATAGTTTTAATAAACTACAGTTTCCTTTCCCCTTGAACTTCATTGCATATGTCTCAAACACAACAATGTGCTTTTGGCCATTGAGGATTCAAAAAAAAATTACTATGGGGCCAACGTTACTTCATTTTAATGCAGAAAGAGAAAAAAAAAAAGAGTATGTAGCTGCTATTGTACTAAGAAAATAGGAAGAAAGAAGTGCCTCTAACTTCAAAGTGAAGTTTTCCAGACCGTGCAAAGTAATTGGCTCGGTTGATGTTAGTGTAACTATGTTTGAGTTGTTTTCTCCCTGTGCCTCTGCTCAGTAGCTCAGATGAGGTTGTTTCTGTGTAACACTCTGGGTTTTGTGGTAGTTGACGCCAGAAGGGCAGAGCAAAGAATGATTTGTTTTCTTCCCTCTTCAAAGAAGTGACTACAATGGAGGATGCTGCTGTTGGAAGTGAACAAATTGAGCTGCCTCCTGTGAATGCTCAGAGTCTTGCAATGCTGCCTGAGGACTTAAAGCCAGTTGGGCTAACAAAAGAGACGTTGTCAGCCCACACTCAAAAGGAGGAGCAGAACTATGTTGACAAGTTCCGACAGAGGGTCTTGCTCTCTCCATTTAGGACTTACCTTCAACAAGGAAGCAGAAGTAACAACAGACATTCCTGTGGCCAAGGTAGGCAGCAGCTCTGAGAAATAAAGACTTGTTAGATGATTACAAGACCAACCTAGCCATGAAGTCTGGTTCTCGGTTGTATAATTTAGTGAGTGTCTTATTGTGACTGCTTACACAATGATTCCTTTGGATTGGCAAGATTTGACAGCGGCATTGCCCACACAGAAGATCTCTTCCATCTTGGATCTTGCTATCTTAGACTTTTCACAAAGTAGATAGTTATTGCAATAAAGCCTACAAATCCCAGGTAGTTTGTTGCCTCCCCTTGAAAGAACATAAAAGATCTAATTGGGATAAGCCCAAGTGATCGATAAGAAAATTGATGACATGAAGGAAAATACTGTAGATATGTCAGCAAATCTATCACTGGTTTATGGAAGAATTATCCAGAGGAAAGTCAGCTCTCTGACTAAGCCACACTCATTTATCTGGGTGTTTTTCTCTTTTTTTTTTCCCCTCTTTTTTTTCCATGGGTCTGTCATTTCATGGAATATGTTTATTTTTCTTCCTCAGGTGATTCCCCTTCAAAGCAGATGAGCCCAGCTAGCTGTAAAAAAGGAAAACATGGAAAATTCAAGCGCCAGAAACCTCAGAGACAGTGCTCAGATACCCACTCTTCTAGTAAAAACAGAAATAGTCTTCCATGTGAGAAGAGAACAAATCAGAAACACTTGTTCTCTCCCTCAGAAGTGTCCTATCTGAGCTCCTCCAGTCTGAATGTCCATCCTCCTGTGGGATTTCCTGCGTCTTCAAATCCAGTGTCCACTTTTCCAGCCTCTTCTGGAGGAGAGCTACTTGCCCTTCGCTCATTACAACCTCAGTCCATGTCCTCATCACAGCTATGCTGTGGAACACAGTCATACCCAGTCTTTTATCCCCCAAACATAGGCACATTCATGGCTGTGTTTTTTCAGGGTTTCCCCATGTATGCTCAGATGCCTCAACATGTCTTTCTCCCTAGCCCTCAGTGTGTTTATCCCGCCTCCTCATATCCATGCACCACACTACCTCCAGCACCCCCTCCTTGTGCTCCATCACCAGTAGCACCACACTCTGTGGATCAGCCCTTTCCAGCCTCTCCTCACTCATCCCTGGAGGACCAGCAGGAGGGCCAGTGTGACCAGGCCCTGCTACTGAGCAGCTCACGGAGCAGCTCCCCACTTCAGCTGAATTTGCTTCAAGAAGAGCTGCCAAAACCTATGGAGCTTTCCATTAGTGCTGATGTTAAGCCACATGCAGAAGATAAATGTGTAAGTAACAAAGATTTTTCACGTAGAGGAGAAACTGACTTTCACAGTGTTCTGTCACCAAAGCTGGTGGTGATGATCTGTGTGTCAGGGACATGGATTTTGTTAGCTGCTTTTTCTGTTGGCTGTGCTATGTAGGCTGCAGGTCACGAATAGCACAGGAGGTGGAGAAAGCAGTTTATATTTGTGCTTATGGGAACTTGTACCAGTACAGTGTGGGCACTTAGTAAATGACAAAAATGTGACATATTCTGGTCTAGGCTGCCACAAGATGCTTCTGCTCAGCATTCTGGCAGCAGCCTTTTCAATGGAACTGTCAGCTAGAATTTGGGGTTTGGGGCTTTTATGCATGTGGAACTTGGTTAGTGCTGCGCAATTTGCATCCTTTTTCACCCAGTCCCACAGTCTCTGTGGAGAACCAAAACAAAGGGAAGATACTCTTCTAATTACTCCCTCTGTCTCCCAGGGATGCAGCTAATGAAAGAAGAACAGGGATCCGTGTGGGTCGGTTTCCATACATGGGCATAGAAAAGGCCTCTACAACTTCCGCGGTAAACTCAGAGGCAGGAATCTGAGCTCTGCAGGCAAGGAAAAAAATGTTGCCTCCTGAATCCAGATTGGGCTGGAAAGGCTGGATCAGCTGAAACTGCAGGGTAGGGTCCTGAAAGGGGAGCTGATGTACTTGGAGCTGCTGAAGCAGTTGCTTCGCATAGTCAATCAGGGGAAGACTCTCATTTTCCCTGTAGTGCACCTTTGCTTGATGTGTATGGCTGCTTTATGCCATCTAACAGGATGTGAAGGGAACTGACTCCTCTCTTGTCAGCAGAAATTGTGAACTTTATGCAACCATACAATATCCTGACAAATTGGGGAAGGATCTACAGCAGAAACCAGTAAACTAGAGTTCAGATGCTTGTTGATTTTCACCCATGAAGAGTGTTATCCAGAGTTCTAAACTGCCAGTCGTTCTCAGAGCTAAAAACTCCAAACCTGTTGAATTGATATGAGAACTTGGTCAACGTGTGACAAATTCAGTAACTGCATGAATTTCCTTTTGCATACTTAAATGTAACTTCTGTGGATGTGTTGGATCTGCTTTTTGTCTCCAGGATAATGATCCAGAAGATAGTGGTAAGAGTGCTGCACTTGAATTTCCTGACCGCTCGTTTTATGAGGACTCACAGTTGGGTTCAGGTTCAGCAGCATCAGGCAGAGGATCAGCTTTATCTGGTTCTTTAGGCTCTAGCTTCAACGAAACTTCTGGTCATGGCACAGGTAGGGAAGTCCAAGATTTAGGTATTTGGTGCTAGATGGCTTGCTAACATATCATTAATAACAGGATACTGTAGGTGGGGATGGGAAATCCATGTACAAGATCTGTGGCCTTTACTTTTCGCCAGCTTTTAGTGTTTGAAGCCAAGTTTGTTTCAGTCATTGTAGTTGGAAATGTGAGTCTGAGAATTCTATTCCTTTAACCTAGAAGTCACTCATAATTTCTCTCATGATCACTTTTCTCTGCATTAGATACTGCTTTACATCTTACTTGACTAAGGATGAATCTGCCTAGAGCAGGCCCTCTCAGAAGCAGAGAAGTTCAGCCAATTAATTTTGAGAAAAGTAGATAGAGCTTTGGAGATCTTGAATAATTTGAGAGAATGCATTTATCTTTGAATTCTGAATAGGTAGTAATTGCTAGAGCAATCATCTGGGAATACCTGTGTTTGTATCACAGAACTAATTTGCAAGAATACACTGGGGGCAGTGTACTTTTTGTGCTAAATTACTGGGATTTTCCAGGCATCTTTTTTTTTTTTTTTCCCCCTTCCATGGTCATTCTCAGCAGGTAGTGGGAAAAGCAGCAAGCATTTTGCCAGTAATTATTCTTCTGAAGCTTCCAACGAGAAGAATCAGGAAGCAGAAGAGAAAGGGAGAGCTTATAAATCGAAACATGAGTCAGCCTGGGTGATGATGGATCACACACCTGAGAGAGTTCTAATGAATTACCAAATGCCAAACAGGTTGGAAAACATCAACAATTTCTGACATTCAGCAATTTCTGACATGTAGTTTGGGATTGTGCATGGAATTTACCGTTCTAAATTAGGATTAAAGTGAGACTGGAAACAGCGCACATACCAATGAAACTTCAAGAAGGTGTCTTAGTTTATTTTTGTGCAGTTTAGTCCTGGTTATTACTCACTTTTGTTTACTTTTTCCCATCCCCCCTGTCTGTTAAAATAAGGTAACGTGTAACCTTTTTTGCTGAAGTATTAAAGGGATTGGTTATTGTCCTGTACTTTGAATGCATAAACGGGTAAAACTACAGGTTATTTGCAAGTTGCTTGTAATTAGCTTATACATATAATTTGTAGTTGGATTCCACATTAAAAAATGCACCACATAAAGCCATAAAACAAAACAAAAACACATCAAACAACCAAAACCTCCCAACAAAACCAACAGCAAACAAAGCCCAGGCTATTATCCAGTGTTGAAAGCAGCCTTACAAAACAAATAAGGTACAAAGTACAGTTTCCTTTCAACAGCTGGTGCTGTCTAGGCTTCAGCTGTTGATTGTGGTGAAGAGGCTGTCACAGTGTCAGTGCCTGCCTTGCTTGTGTAGTACAGCTGTGCTCACAGGTGTTTCCTCCCTGCAGAATCAAAGAGGAAGTTCTAAAGCAGGATCTGGAGAAGCTGGCAGTCATGCAAAAGCAGCAGCCTTGGTTTACAGACGGGCAGAAGAAAGAGCTTGCAGAGGTGCACTCGTGGATCCGGACCCAGACTGTTCCCCTGCAAATCAGCACCCAGGTGAGCAGTGGGAAAGGAGCTGCAGATCATCCCTGCCTTGGCCAGCCCAGGCATTTCCAGCCAGGGCCGTCTTACAGTGCTGGGTTATGGGTGTCATGATCTCATCTAAGGCATCTAGAGTTGTTTTTTTCTCTTGGTTTTAAGTCCTTTGCTGCTCTTCTTATAAAATTGTTGCTATAATTGAATGGCATATAATGCTGGGATATCAGTAAAAATTAGATCAAGTGTGTTCAGGAAGCTGAAAATGTTCAGTCACAGAGGAGGGCCAGGTGTATTGTAAGAAACACAAAAACAGCCAGTTTTTTGTGGGTGTATTCATTCAACCAATCTTACACTTCATTATTTTAGCTGGTATAACTCTTGGGCACTCTGCTAAATTGCTTCTGGTTTGCATTGATGTGTGTTAGAGAATGTCATAATCAATTTAAAGTGCTCCCAGGTGCTATGGAGAACGGCAAGGCAGATCTAGTCCCACAAAGACCTAGAGCTTCAGTGTTGAGTTTGACAAAAAAATTTTAAGGCTGTGTTCATGTACTTGTGCACCAGAAAAGTCTCTTGTCTGTTTTAGCACTGCATGTTGGGCTGGGGTTGTCAAATGTGGCCTTCTGAGATGTGGTATTTATTCTGTGGTATTTATTCTAGAGAAGAAAAACTAAGACATGTATGTCCTTGGCTATGGAACAAGACCAGAAGACTAGTCTTTGTTTTCCTAATACCTCATTGATAACATGTGTTCTGTTGTGGTTAACAGCACTGTGTTTGATTCAGATAGCAAAATTTTGTCCAGTGACCTTGTAGAAACTTCTGTTGAATGTTTATAATCTCAAATGTTAGGAAATGTATTGGTATGTAAATATCTTATTTTCTATCTGAGGTCCTGAAACTGTTCCTAAGCAGAAAATCATGTTTGCAGTGCAGATTGTGATTTTGCAAATACAACCAGGCTTCTGACAGTAGCAAGAAATACAGGACTTCTGTTTGGAGACTTTGTTTCAATATTTTACTGTTTCTCAAGTAAAAGAAAAATATCATTGCACTCAGACGTTTCAGCTGTTTGTGTTGGTCAGTGTTGTTGCTGTTCAGGCTGCAGTCCGAATCTTCAATAAGGAGCTTGCTTGTAAAGCTGAATGATAAGGTCTTCAAATTCAAGAAAGTCACATGCCTTTTTATCTCAAAGGTAGAACTGTATGTTCCACTAACCAAATGAACTAATCTCTGAGGCAAGGTAAGTGGCAGGTGCGAGTATCTGCAAGATACCTGTATAACCTCTGCTTTTAGAGAGATTTCACCCCATTGGTGAGAGGTTTCAGGAGATTGCAATGTATCATTCCATAGGATTTGATCCTTTGAAATACACTCATAAAAAGAATTTAACTACTATTTCTTGCTCCTTTTCAAAGGGCTGTGTTACGTGTGACAACAGGGAAGCAAGTTGTGAGGCTGCAGTGGCTGATGACAGCATGGAAAACAAGGGAGAGCCACCTCCAGTCCTGCCACGCTGAGGACATCAGCACCTGTGTCAGTGCAACTGCTTGGTGTAATTCCCACCCTCTTTCCCTCTGGCTTTGCTCCATACCAGCAGTGAATCTCCATGGCCATCTCTTTGCAACATGAGCTCAATCTTCCTCCGTTACCCCTGCACTCCTGGCATGACTCTGAAGACAATCTTTCAGTGGGAGGCTGTTTCACTTTCTGACCTCACAGACTTGACACAGAATGGGTTATGTTTGTAACCTTTAGCTGCTCAATGATGAGCAAAATACAGAGATTTTTTTTGGTTTGGGTGTTTGTTCTTTTGAAGTTGGCAAGTAAGTGTGAAAAGATGCAGTGTTTAAGAACCTGTGGTGATGAACTTACTGATCAGAGCATGTTTACTCTCCGAGTAAGGTGGATGTATCAAAGCCAAGCTACAGTACTCTTCATTTTTGTTCAATATTTAAAGGTCTAAGCTAAAGATCCAAATATTCTGAGGCTCTGAAATTGGTGTAGCTGGTTTGAGAATCCAATAGACTTTTTAAAGAGCAGCTGAAACTGGCCAGGTTATTCTGCATCACATGCCTTTTGCCAGCTTGTGCCCATCGAAAAGAAGTAAACTGAAGTGAAAAGAAGCAACTTTTTCCCTATGTTTTTTGTGACGTGTCTTTTGGAGTTAAGTTGTTTTACAGCTTTTGATTTTAAAGCTGTGTTTATCAAAACAGATATATAAATTAATTAAGGATAACTGGTTTGCAAATACAGAGATGAAATTACATACAGCAGTTAAAAAAACCCAACCAACCCAAAAGTATCAATCCACAGGCTCTGCTTTTTAAAAACAGACTCATGGAAAATTTTCTCTATCAAGGCAAGTAGTTACATGCAGTTTTTTATCTTACATTGGTAGTTCTTGGGAAGGTGGGTTTATATCTTAATGTTTTCTTCATTGAGTGGTTAGAGGAGTTTAATCCAGACAACAAATAGGAAATTATTTAAGCAGTTTCTCTGATTTATTTTTGTTGTGGTGATGCCAAAACCAAAAAGAATTCATTTCATTTCTTCTGCTTTCAAAACTCACATGTTGTGGAGCTAAACTTGAACATCAAACTACATATTCATTATTTCTTAGCACTGTTGACTTCCTGCATAAGATTTAACCTCTTTCATTGTAATGGAGTTTCTGGCTGTTGAAATCCATGGATGAAAAATGAGTTTGTAGTTCAGAACGTGGTAACCACTTTTTTACAGTATGTAAAAGGACTTGTTCTCATTAATGTCTCAAAGTGCTCTTCAAACAGGACATGCTTAGCTAAAAACCTAGTAAATTTTGTCTGATTTCCCCTCTGTTTATCAGTAGCTGGATGTAATCAGATTTTCCTTGTGGTGTTACTAATCTCCTTCGCTTTCTCAGCAAAGAGTTTTAGAATGTAACATGTTATTTACCCTTTTGTTCTGTGTAATCCTTTTGCCGCTGTGTGAAATATTTTCATTTCTCTAGTTTCAGTTACTGGTAAGCTTCAAGTAAAATACTGTCATCTGCAGGTCACTGAAGGAAAACTATATTTATCTAAAGGTTTCTTTACTTGTAAAAGTCAATCCAGTGACAATCTTTCTTGTTAAAGTTCAGTTTAAGGAAAGTTATTTTTACAGAATTTTGAGTTTTCAAGGCTAATTTGCCTCATGCAGCATCCTTTTTATGGGTTTGGGTGTTTTATTCAGTGTTTTGCCTGCTCTCTTTATATCTATTGGTTTCTATTTATTCTTAAGCTACATTTCTTTGTCTTTCGGTTTTTTCAGCTTGAACTTGTTTTTTTCTTGTGTTGTAAATCAACAGAGGTCCACACATCCTCAGTACTGCTTGTGTTCAAACTTCAAACACCTCTTAAAATAGGAGACTTCAGTAGGTGTTTACATGTAGCAGGTTATGTATTCAAGTAGGAAGATATGGGCAATATCTTACACCTTTCCTAGTCTTTCTACAACATTTTCCAAACATGGTATTCTGCTTTATAACCACAATGCCTAAAATATTTGCTCTAAAACATGTAATCAGATACTTTGTGTGTAAGGGTTCTTTATTGATTGGGAATCTTCTTAATTAACTTATCTGTCAAATTATACTTAGACACTAGAATCCATTCTACTTAGCTTTGCTTAAATTAAAATGATTGCTTCAGTGCATTTTGAGACTTAGTAAAATAGATTAAATTGAATATTTCAGGTAAGGACAGCTTTTGTCTCCTTCAAAATAGTTTGGAACCCTAAGCCAGAAGGAAAGTTATGATAGCAGACTCTTCTGTGTATATTATTTCCTGAGTTTGAAAGTGTTTGCTTATTTCCCAAGTATGAAAATGAGCTGATTTGCAATGTCTTAGCAGGCAGACATGTCATCTCTTTTGTAAAACAGTGAGATGTGGTTCAGGAGAATGGCAATATGTACCTAACACTTGAATAATGCTTTTGATCCGTAGGTCCATGAACATGTCAAAAAGATGACTCTTCTTATCCCAGCTCTATAAAAAGAGGCAGAGACACAGAGGTGTATACCCACAGTTCATCCCAAATTCAGGAGTAAAATTTGAGTCTTCACTTGCTGTATCCTGTGCTGTCTTTGCTGTGAGTGATCAAGATTCTGTATGTAGAAACCTGATCATATTACCTGTGTTTCTTGTTTGGAGATGTTAACCCTTCTTGTACCCCCTGCTGCTGAGAATTTGTGCCCAGTAGATTCACTGAGCAACAGAAAACCCAGACAGTTTTTGAATTGCTGTGAATACCATAGACCCTCTGGCCGTATATAATGAAAATTCATGTGCCTAGGAGTTTGAATTCCAAGTTTGAAATCCTGGTTAAATCTTAGGTGCAGGATCCCTTCTCTGGGGCTAAACACATCCTGGGTTATGGAAAAATTGTAGTGTGGGAGAATAATGTAAGAGTAATGAACAGATGAATCAGTGCCCTGTGTGATGATGAGACAATTACTTGTCCAAAAATCAAATCATCTTGGCTGCAAAATCAGCAGGTTTTATCCCCTTAGGATAAAAAAAAACCCCAAACTTTCCCAAGGTACTCTTTACCCTGCTAGAACCACAACTTCATCTTGCAATGAAATGCCTTATCAAGCCTTTGACCTCATTTCCATAAGTTTTCAGGAACTGGCAGTTTTTACTTCAGCTTGTACTAATCTTTCAGTCCTTGTAGTGTGCTGGGGTGATTACAGCAAGATGCAGTTCTGACCAGAAAGGCCAACGGAGTGAGCATTGCAGCCGGATTCGCACCTGCTGTTTTGTTTCTGTGGCTTTTGTTTTGCCTGGCAAAGTGTTGCAGATAGTTTAGAACTGCTTGGAAAATCACTTATTTAGTGGTCAGAGGGAAAACATGCTGGTACAGCACTGATGCAGTTACTACCCCCTGTGGGGGTGTCAGTAGTTTGGAAACCCTCGGAGGATTTCGCTGGCAATTTTTTTTGTTGTTGTTGTATTCATAAATGTAGAATTATGTTTTTAAAAGATGAGTTGTTGTGCAGATATTTTCATGGCATTGCTATGAACAGAAGGGACCCTCATCTATTTTTACAGTGTGGTAAATAACTTGCTGAATGAGTTATGTATTGGTAAGTTTATCTTCCAGCTGAATCGAGTTTTGAATCACAATTGAATGAATTTTTACATCAGTTGGTTAGGAGTATTTTATTGAAACAATATTCAGCTGTGGTTGAATTTACAGTTGTGATTTTAACTGTACACTTTAAAGGAGCATCTGATTTTATAAATAAAACTGAAAAATATGCTGCAAAGAACTGTTCAAATGTGTATTTATTTTGTTCTTGGTAATGTGTAGAAAATAGACTTAGCAGAATGCTCAATACCTTTTTTGATTGTACGTGGGTTATGCTGCAGTGTCCACGGGGTCGTGGATACAGTGAAAATGGCCGTGTAGTGGCCATTTATGCTGTTTTGTTGAGGGGTTTTGTAGTTGTTTGGCTTTTTCAGTCACACTCCACCTTTGCCAACTCCAGGATATGTTCTTTCTTTTCTAACTGTATCCCACAAGGGCAAGCACTTTCTGTGTGTGAAATATTACATCTGTATTTCTGAACTGCTGGGATTTGGCATGCAGGACTTAAAGCTTCTGTCTGTGATGACTTCTTAGAAAAGTTTTTGTTCTAGAGGAAGTACAGAGAAAAAACTCATAGGTTTAATTCATAAGAATGTCTCATAGAGCAAAGAAGTTATTAACTAATTGCAGAGCAACATTTTTTTCATTTTTTTTCTGCTTTGAGGGATTTAACAGAGAGATATGATTGATAGTGCTTAAAGAAGCCCTCAGGAGAGAGGCAGAATCACTGCAGGGAATACAAGGTACAGAACAAAAGTAGCATCATACTGAAATTGGAAAAGAAAGAAGTCATCTTAGATGAGTACGTAACTGAACTGCTCCTGATAAGGTAAGTGATGCAGTGCCTTGAAACACAGGCATCTTGGAAGTAACATTGGGTGTATCATTGCTGAGGGTTTATTGATTTTTTTTTTTAAGGGTTAGTTGGTCATTTTAAGCATTCTTAAAAATGTGAGTCAAATTATCTATCTGTTCCAAAAAATGAGGATAAATGAATAGGCTTGTGAAATGAAAAATATTCAGGATGGATCTGTTTTTATTCAGAGATCTAGGCTCTGTCAGCCTGTCTACATTTCTTCTTTGTCAATAGCAGTCATCCTTCTGCCAGCTCAAGTTCTGGCTCACAGCTGAAAACCTGCAGTTACACATTTGTGTGGATGTCAGAGGTGAGCTGCATGATGTACTTCTGTACTTTTGGCAGGTGATGAGAAATTGGACCTGTGATGCTTAATCATCCCGTTCTCAGAAGTAACGGGCCTGTATTTTCTGTAGTAGGTTTGCTTCCAGCAGCATGAGCCCTGTCAGGGTGTCCGTCACCCCCTGCTGCTGTGCAGCTCTGCCCGGGGTCTGCCAGCTCTGCTGCCCGCTGCGGCTCCAGCCTGCCCTCCGCTACCGGTGCGCGGGGGCTCGGGACGCTGCTGGCTGACGTGCCCAGCTCCACCTTGCCGTGGAAAGGCAAACCTGCCTGGCTTCCAGACTCTTTCTGCAGTCTGGTTAGTTCTCTGTGACAGTTCCGGCCCTGTCTGTGGCCTGCAGGAGTGAGGAAAAGCTCTGAGCCGACAGCTGGCAGGAGCTGAATGTCGCAGCAGGATGGGGGAGAAGTGGAGTGCCCTCCTGTGTCACGAACTGGCCAGGCTTTGCTCTTGGGCCCCGACCTGAGTTTATCTGGCATCTGTCTGCCAGCAATGTCTGGGGGGGGTACTCAGCAGTGTCTCAAACATTGTCTCTTTGAGAACTACCAGTGATGTCCAAAGACAGTCTGAACTCCTTCCTTTCCAGAGGCAAGGACTGTGACTGACAAAGTTTCAGGCTCTGATGAAATTCTGGTATGTTAGAATTAGCTGAATTCCCCCTCAGCCCCTGCTGCTGTGAGCTGGCCTAGTTCACATTTATTATTAAAATAAATAGCTGGCCTAGCTCACATTTCTATTAGGAATAATAAATTTATTTGATATTGCTTCTTTAGATGCTAGTAATGTTATCAAGTATTTTGTAGTTTTAAAAGCTAAGGTTTCACTATTTATAGCTCAATTACCTTGTCTTGACCCTATCCTCAACACCTGACAGCTCGTTTCTTTCCTATCTCGGGCACTAGCCTTTTTAATACTTATAATATTTTTTCTATTATCATTCACTCTGGTTTTATTTATTTAGCTTTATGATTGCAGTTTTTGAAAATATTTTTCCTCCCAGTCTTTTTAGCCTCTGCACTTCTCCCTGTCTATATATCTATCTTAGCTGGTTATTCATTTAGATAAATTTGAAGTCTCTTCTGACAAGTTTTTATTGGTTGATGAGGTAGCAGAAAAGAACTAATTTCCAGAGAGCCACTGACTTGCTCCACTGTCTAAGAGAAGGATGAATGTTTAGAAGATTTCAAATAGCTGCACAGTGCATCCCATTGCTCTGACTTTGAGGACATTTTTCTCTCTTACCGCTGGCATCATCTGTCTTAAAATTTACGTGAAGTGAACAAGCTGTTTTAAACCTGTAGGCTTTGTTTAAACAGCACAGTCAGAGATTTATGATGTGTACTATTGAGATCAATGTAGCCTGTGTATCACTGTTAGGTGTTTACTTCAAGCTTTCTGTGAGCCTTGACTGGAGTGAGGTTTATACAAAGTATGTATTGAGCAGGGGTTCACAGCTCTGACATTTTGTGCATGTTATCAAAAATGGCAACCCCCAGAGACAGTTCCTGACTGTTTAGCTCTATTTCTTGCAGTTACTGTCAATAGATACCCAGGACTGAGAGGGTCTACAGGTACTTTGCATACAGAGGAGTCAGGCTAGAAGCTTCTTGTAGCTACTGTTTTGTCCTCTCCTTTATTTACATTATGTGCCAAGGTACAGCAACGTTATCAGTGAGTGGTAGCTCATTGGAGCAAATCTCACTGCCCTTGATGTCCAAGCAGGAGGCGGCTTGCCCTGGTAACACAGAATATCTCTGTCCATGGATCACCTTCCTGCACCTGTGTGTGCAGGCAGGTAAGTGCAGGTCACAGCCACAGAATCTTTCACTTGGTGTCATTCCTGCCTCCACTGACTGTCCAAATCGGGGTGTAAAGTCTTGACTACCATGTTTAGCTCCCATACCGTGCTTGATGACACACACAATTCTTAAAACCCATGGTATGCACAGGCAGTCCTGTCATGGGTAGCTGGGGGTTGGGCAGAGAAATAGGTTTGTGGGTCTTTTTCCCAGTGACTGAGAGAAAGAGTCATCTCCAGCAGTAGTGGGAGCAGATGCTTGATCCTAACTTGTGCTGATTGGTTTTGTGCTGCCTTGGGGATGGCAGGAGGGGACTGGGCATTGTTAAGCTGCCATCCCTTATCTGCTCAACATCTTCAGGGAGTGCAGCAGTGACCCTTCTTCCTGGCACCCCAATCTACATCAAGTGACAAAAGGAGAAAGTCCCCTTGCCTCTGGACTTAGACACAGTTGAGCTCTTCTGGGAGTTTTCACAGAACCCCACGGGAATTTTGCTTCCCCTGCCCAAGTTCTCTTTGTGTTGTGTATTTGTCTCTTTCTCCCATTACTTCCTTCCTGTTGTGCTGAGCTCTAAGAAATTACTACATTGGTCACAACATAATTGCAAAACATCACAAATTTATTCATTTCCAAGTAGCATAGAGTCTAAAGTTAGGCGCTGCCTTCGTGTTTCTTCATTCTCTTTTTAAATCAAGCGAATCTATATACATGTTTTCAGACATCTGTATAAATTCTGCAACCAGTCAGGGAGTTTCCTGTTTACACACAATATTTCCAGAAGCACTCAGAAAGATTCCCACGTTTCTTGTACTGTTTCCTGTCCTTGGTCAAGAAGCGTCCCAGCAAAGCAATTCGAGGATGATTCCCATAGAAAGTCTGAAATCAATAGGTTACAACATTAGAGAGGTTTCTGGTGGGTGGTTCCCAGTGGGAAAGTACAGTCTCCCCTGCCCCCACCCTTCCTGATCACCCAGCCCTGTGTTCGGACTGGGGGAAGGAGGGGGCTGCCCAGGGTGATCTCTGCTTTAGATGTTGTGCTAAAGCTCATCCCTGTCTTCTGCATTTGCATTTAATTCAGCAGGAAGTGAACAGGGATGATGTTCTCCATGTACGTAATGGTTCAGAACAAATCTGATAATACTGTGTAGCCTATGTTGGAGGTGGTCGTGGTGGAAATACTGGTGCCTGGGCTGCTGAAGCTGGAAATTGGCCTTTACTTAGCTGTTTCTCTAGGAAAAGAAAAAAAAAAAAAAGGGAAAAAAAAAAGTGGAGGGTTTAGAATTAAATAATTAATTCTAAATTAATTCTGGATTGGATTGCTTGCTCTTTCTTTTTTCCTTTTCCATTTTTTTCCCCTGCCTATCTACCTGCTAAGTTATTCCAGCTTCAAGAACACCGTGGCATACTACTTTAGTCTATGCTGTTCATGAAGTCTGTGGATCTGAAATGTCTTGGTAACAATTCTATGTATCAGAGTTTAAACTCTGATTTTTCTTATTTCAGTGACAGCTAGTTATTTACTTACCTCTTTGATATTTTCCCCTGGGTTGTAGTTGCTGGGGGTAAGACCTGTTAGAGGGAAGATACAATGAAATGTTTTAACCATTTAGAAGTCATGAATTAGGCAAATAATTCTCATGTGCCATAATGCTATAGCTGACAGAGGTCTTGGACTGGAATGTAAGTGGTAACATCTATTGCTTCCCAAACCATTCATTGCTACTGATTCTGCACTTTCTGCAAGTACTGATGTTTTTGTAAGACTGCTATTTCGTTCTGTCTGCCAGCTCCTCTTAGGCCGACCTTCTTGCCCTGGTTTTGCTATCTGGAAGTTTTGCAACACTCGTTTGGAGACTTTGAGGTGGTGTTGAGCTGCAGGCATGGCTGCTCAGCAGGTCTCCCCAAAGTCCCAGTTAACTGAATGACAGCTGTTTGTTGCTTATGCATAACGTTGTATTTTAGCAAATACCTGGCAGCTGGGGTGATATCTGTGGAAGCTGGAGGTGCAAACCACGGGCACCCTCCCATTGCTGTGGTAAGTCCTCACCTGCTTTGTTGTCCTCAGTCAGTGTGCCCAGGAGCTCTGGCAGGAACTGGAGCAGGGAAGTGCTTCCGAGGCTGCCCAACCTCTCCAGGTTTAACCTCGAATCGTCATCAGCTGCCAATGGAAGATGACAGAAACAGGCATAGGGTGAGTCTTTTGCTTTGCATCCCTGTTTCAGTCTGTCTCAGGTGATTTTTGATCAGGTCTGTTGGCCCCACCTGTTGAAGATTTTCATGAAAGCACCAACCATCCATCCTTATTTAATTGTAATAGGGGATAGTTGGTTTAGTATTCCTTTCCTTCCAAAGCTTTGAGAAAAGATACCTTCCTGATGTTAATCTCAGATTCTCATTTCTCTGGCAGATGTTTTGTTACAAAAGTTTTTGTCCAACAGCAGCCCCTCCTGTCACTTGAGGTACTCAATCTCATCCTTCCAGTCCACAGCCCAGACTTGTATGTAATTTTTAAAATTTTACTTAATTCATTTCTTTGTCAACTAGTTCCTATGCTGCAGCTTTCCTGTGAATAAAGACAAAACTTCCTGTTCAAGACCTTTTAACCTGCTCAATTTTGCAATTACTAAATGCAATAGAAGGTGTGGAAGGGCAGGAATAAAGGTGGGAAAACTTACAACTTACTTTGGCAGCTGCGCTTTCTGGTGTGTTTCAGTCATCTCTCATTTAATGTGTGTACCAGTACAGATGTTACTTTTTTTCCAACACAACAGTTTGCTGGTAGCTGATAGAATTAATTTGTCTATGCATAGAGAACTTAGAATTCTGTGGCTAGCCTGTGGCCCAAGGCAAGTTGCCAACAGAAGCCCTTAGCAGTGCTATGTTCCAGGTAATTTGGGTTTTTGTAATCTAAGCAGTAAATTTCATCTTTGTTAATATATAGCAGGCATCCAAAATTGTGGGTAACCAGAGAGTGTCGTTGCCAAACACTATTTGTGTAGATGAATGTAATTTTGTATTTGTACTTGTAGTGATCCTGTGGAGTTTCAGTTGCTCTGACCTGCGGGGATGGGTGTGACTGTAGCTCCTCACATGGATATGTAAGAAAATAAACTGAAAATAATCTCCCAGCATTTCAAAAACTTGCACAAAGATCAAGAACTTGAAGACCTTGGGCATGCATGTTATTAGTTTATTCACTGCATAAAAGGACATTTGGGATTTCATTATAGGACTCAGAATAAAAATACAAAAAATTCCCAGTGCCATGTGGAGACTATCTCTGGCCATGGATTATTCTTTAAATCAGAGCAGTGCTAGCAGGTAAATTTGCTTTGAGATTTAAAAAAAAAAACAAACCAAAACCAACCCTCTTTAAGAGAGTTCCTATTCTGTCTTCTCACTCCTAGAGATTGTTTATATTAGCAAGGAAGATCTAAGAAGCACAGTATCTTGAACCTAAATGCAATAATGGTTAGAGCCAGCTATGACGTGACAGATATTACTCATATTGAGTCAGGGGTACCTGTAAATGCAGATTACATTATGGAAGGCTTGAGAAGATGCTGGTTTAGTACATCCAAGATTTTTAAAGCAGACTGGGGGCTGCTGATACCTATAAACCAGCACAACAACTGTTACAAAGCAGGTAAGAACAGCCACTTTTAATAGTCAGCTTTATGCAATAACTTCTGGGTTGGTTTGCCTGTTCTTTCAGAACTCATTTCAGAAAGTCTTCCAGTACAAGTCAGGTCTGATGACAGTAACCTTCCAGATTCTGCTGTGCATTTTTGCTGGGCCATTTCAAACTTTGAGAATTGCTTTCTCAAGCAAAGATTTATTCTTTCCGTGGACTGAATGGAGTCTGAATTGGTGCAAACAAATAGCATTCTCAATACATAGGAATGTAAGGGAGATTTGCCTATTCTTGATATCTCCAATAGATTTCCCTCTTTTTAAACAAAAATAACTCATTTCAAAGGGTAGAAACAGGACTGTACATACAGCCAAGTTTCTTTAAGTTACCCAATGCCTATGAATGCTCAGACACTGAATACCAGCTCACATTCAGTGCTGTAAGGCTCAGATAGCTTTTTCTCCTCAATGCATACTTTTGTTTCCTTGATCTCAAAGAAGCAGAGGTAACTATTTGGGGCACCCAACCTCCCCATTGTACACGACCAACAACCACTGATATGTCCCTTGTGCTGCTGGTGTCCTGAAGGCATTCCTGCTTTTCCTACAGCTGAGCAGCACAGACACAGGCCCCTTGGAAAGCATGTCTGCTCTTTTTCTGGTTCTACTGCTCCAGCCCCTGTGTGATAACCATTAAAATCAAAAGACTCTTACCTGAGTGTTGATAGGACATCTCACTGGCATTGATGATGGGGAGAGACGAGAGAGGACAGGAGAAGCTGATGATAATGAGACAGCAAAGTATCAGTTTATGCATCGTTGCTGTGTTGGATGTTCCGTTGTGTCTAACCCTGTAATTCAGAACTCCTGTCTAACTGTAGCCTCAGCTCCCAGTTTCTCCCATTATATAGCCACTCATGACCTCATAAATATCATCATGTTCTCTCCCCCCTTCAAAAAAAAATCCAATGAATTTATTGCCTATTGATTCTAAATGGAAACCACTTTGCATTGATGTAATTTTTCAAGGTAACAGTTCATAGACAATAAATTTACTGTCTTATAGCTTGGTGTACAAAATGGATATTATATCAAACCAAGCACAGTAAAGTTTATAAATCTGGCATTAAAAAAAAAGTAACTTTCAGTTATAAATCATGAGTTAACGAAAGGGTCAGACGTTGGTTGAAATGACCAGGGCAATAGACAGCTGATTTATGAGCCTTAGCAGTCTTGACGCAAAGCATCTGATATGAAATGCACTTTTTTTTTCCTCTCTCTTTTGTGAGATGGATGAATGTGTTGTATTTGTTGTGCCAGAAAAAGTAAAAAAGAGAGGGAGTTAAAAAAGCTTGTTAACTTACAAAGATAATATTAGGAGAATTTAATTTTTTTATTTGTTTTGCTCCCCCTTGCAGAATTTCACATCTATTTATTTGGGAAGACCTCATCCAATGGTGCCCTAGAGAATTGTCTTGGCAGAGAAAGTACAGCTTCCATCTGGAGACTTTTTGGTACATATAAACTACTTTGGTTGATATTAAACACAGGTCCCTCCATAGACTGGGAGACCGTTTTCCATTTCACTTATCTTCTCTTTCAGTTGGAACTAACTTCTTAATTCTGAGTATGTTAGCAAGGTTTTTCCCCTGTTTACCTTTTGCTTTTGCCTAATGCTAACACAGGAGTTGCCTTATGTAATCTCATCACTTTAGTCCTCGCTTCCCTCCATCTAGCATATTTTGTCTTCTTTACTTAGAATTTGATTTATCATATCACAGAGCAAGGACTGACTGGACTTGTCCCTCACCTCCGTTCTCTATGCAGTGTCATATCCAACTGTAAGAGCCTTGAAAATAACAAAAAAAGGTAAGTTTATGGCAATATTCTTTCCTTTTAATGATGAGAAAATAATGCCTGTTCGTAACAAATTGAGGTTTGTTACTTTTTTGCCTCTCTACTCAAATGTTTTTGTCTTCAAATGCTCTTCAAAATACTACGGAATCCAACTAATATTACTGAACTTGTTTCCTTACGCTGAATTTTGTGATAAGTTTAAGTTGCAAAAAGCATGAACTTACCTGCTTCTCGCCTTTTTCCTTTATTAGCGTTTCCTGTCGAAGATGAATTTTTATATTTTACATCCTGTGGCTCCTAAGACTAATTTCAAATTGGCTACATCAGTTATACTGGACAGAAGTATTTCTGCTGCAGGTCTTGCTCAAGGGGAGCAGGCCCCACATGGGTGGGCTCACAGGGTGTTCAGAAACACAGTGGGCTCTGAAAGAGGTCAGAAAGCAGGGCCAGCCACAACAGTTGGTCCAGGAGCATATCTAGTCAGGTTTGAGTAGACCCAAGGCTGGAATGGGATGGAATTTCTAAACCAAGCTTGATAAGGCCCTTGGCATCCCCGTGGGAGTTCAAATGCTGTGATCTGAATGCACGGGTGGGGAAGGATCTGCAGAGGTCCTGCCAGCCTGAACTTCTCTAAACTTCCCTGTGTGCACAGAGAGGGCTGATATTTCACTTGCCTTGACTATGGAACAAATGCTTCAGGTATCTGAACTACAAATCCTGTTTCTCTATACTTTGCTGAACTGAATATTTATGACAAAATAATTTCTCTACATAATTAACCTGATATGTTTTATTCCCCTTTCCCTGTGCTTCCCTATGAGAGAGATAAGTAGCAAGAGAGGAATTCTCTCTCCTCATCTGAGTCATGCACCTCTTCGTTCCAAAACTGCAGACAGTAATTAGGTCTGATTTGATGCATGATCTCACTGCTGGTGCTGGATGCTCTGTACAAATGCTTCTCCTTCAGTGAACTATCAATGACAATGGTATTATCAATATTCACTCTAAGCATCCTCCAAGGAAAGCTAATGAAGCGCTCTTACCAGCAACTGCTGTCCTTTGTCTTTTCTCAAGGAAGACTCAGCCTCTTAGAGCCATCACGAAGTGCGTCATGCTCAAGTCGGGCAACTTGCCCGCGGCTTATTGCCTCTGCTTAGGTCTGAAGTTGTCACTTAGACACTCTTTCCTCTCCCAAAATGTCAAAGGCATCTCCCTCGGGTGACAGTGCCAACGTCATCACGCCAAGCAAAGAAACAGCTCATCCTAAACAAAGGTACAAAGCCCCCAGTCCATGGGAGAGGGAAGTCAATGGGAATGGCACTTTGAAAACTTGGAAATTGATTTGGAACACTTCTGCAATATCTTGTGGGGAAAGTTTTCAAAGTTCTTATTTATGCTTATTTAGTCTTTCAAGTGCCTCAGGGCAGCAGTAGATAGATCAATTACAGTAGTAGGGTTAGATAATAACAGAAAATTCTAAGCATATATTAACCTATCATAAAAGATAGAGATCCTTTGTTTTCAGAAGAAACAACAATTCCTAGTTTAATATGATGGCTCATGAAGAACAAATTGCTAGTGAAGCTAAGACAACTTTTAAAAAAAATAAGATTCATGAAACCAATCACAAATATCCCCCAAAATTATCTACTTCTGTGTAAAATAGTATGGATTAAGTGTAATCTATAATGCAACAGTTCTTTCCCCTGTGCTTTATGGCAAGCAAGCATGAGTTGTCATTAGTCAAATATAGTGATTGTTGGCCAAACCAGGAATTTGAGAAGGTGTGATTTACCAGTAGCATTTGTATGAGGGACTTCTTCAGATATATCTTGTGATATAACTTCTAGTATAGAACTTTGGCTTGAATTTAGTTTACAAGAAGAGGTACTGGCACTGTAATTGCAGATGAGCTTATTATTGTATTAATACCCATCTCTTCCTTGAATTTTACTACCATTTTTAACTTAACATGTTGTTTCAATGAGTTATATGTGTTGGCTGGAAAAATATTTGCACTGTTATTCATTTTTCTGGTAGGGTCTATCATATAGGGGTTTGAGGGTTTTTGCTTTGCTGTCACTGAAGATATCTGTTCTCATTAACACCTAAAAAGTTTATTCTGACTTAAAGGTTAACATTTTAGCTGATTATTCAGCTATATAACATGATTATTAGATCTATTTTGCATACTGAAATAGCTACCTTGTGAGATCATATGTGCAATAAGGTGGCTTTTTTCTGCTAACAAATTACATTGCCCTATTTATACTGTGCCTTTTAACGTGCGCTGAAAATAACCTGTTTGGAGAATGAGGAAACCAAAGGAAAAAAACTAACTATAACCTGCTGTTAACTTTCTTTTTGAAGAAGCTTCCTCTGTTCACTGTGTTTGAGCTGTAATGCAGCACTACAGAGGACATATTTGGGGATGCATAGGAGTATTTAATCTCCAGATTTTCTTTCAATCTTTTGTAATATCTCTGAGAGGTTCTGACCAAGGCTCTCTTCTTCTGAGGTGGGTTGAAGGTATGTGCTTGCCTGGGAACACACCCCTATGTGATGAAGATGATGGGCCCTTAGGCCTCTCTGAAGATATATTATTCAGCTACAGAATTGGCAAGGTCTAAAAATTCTCGAGCACGAGATCACAGCTGCCAAAACGCTGCTCCTTTGTAATACAGTTTCCACCAGTTTGAGGGGAAAAAACCCTTTTGCTCTTTGGCCCTACTAGGCTGGCCCACTGTAGTCTGGGTATATTCTCCAAGTGAAGCTTTACAAGCTGGTCCCTGATTCCCCTGTCCTCTCAGCACCGCTGAATTACCAACCTGAGCCTTCGCGCTGTTTGACGTGAAGGAAAGTAAATCTGGCATGACTGAGACTTGGAAATCCAGCACGTCAATGTCTTATGGGAATTGAATTCTGGATAACGCAGCTGCAAACAGAGGAGCGGAAACCAGATCTTTAAATAAGGTTTCTTGCACAAAAAAAAAATGTAATGGAACTAACTACGCAATTGGAGTTTATTTTTAAAATTGAAATTATGACAGAGTGTGTAAGGAAAGGGAGGAACACATCTGCAGCAAGGCTGGAACTTTCTCTGTACCTTTCACCTGCTATCCCAAGGTATCCCAAATAATCTGTTCAACTCTAATAAGAAATTATGACCTGGATAAAAGCAAAACAAAAACTTCTTTATTTCATTTTTCTGGTCATTACACTGGTCATCACAGAAAGGAGCACATAGCAGCCTTGCTGAAAGGCACAGACTGTTAGCTCTGCCCATCCTTCTCATTTCATCAGTCCCAGCTGTAGAGCAAGCAGAGAAATGAGAAGAAATGAGCCTTGGGCTCATTTCATGGGAGGTGCACACGTTTCTCTAACACTGCTGCACTTGGAACGGGTGAAAGTTTCCATTTTGCGTTTCTTTGTCGCAGAGAACTCTACTGTGAGACATTTTCAAGGTAAAACCTTTGCAAATATTTCAGTAATGCAGAGTAGTCCAAATCAGCTCGGGGCTAGCCAGCACTCCAGTCCTTCCTCCCTGAGGTGGGGAGTGCGGGGACAGAGAGGTGTTGGGAAGAACAGGGACGGGGGAGCTCGGCCTCCTGCCGGCTTCGGGAGCTCCTGCCGGCTTCGGGAGCTCCTGCCGGCTTCGGGAGCTCCTGCCGGCTTCGGGAGCTCCTGCCGGCTTCGGG
>WAAG01058302.1:25685-41268 GCA_013390105.1 Tichodroma muraria | reverse complement strand
GTTCAGGTGGGCAGTGCTGTTCACAGGGCCCCAGTCCCTTCACTGGGATCTGGGGAAGGCCCCACAGGCTCCATGTGTCCCTGAACATGTTCTAGACAGCTCTGAGCCGTACTCTGCCATGTGATCCAAAGGAACTTGTCTGATGGCTGGTAGCAAGTTTCATCTGTTACTAAGTTAGTTGGGGAAAGCTTCCAGAGATGGTATTGGGTACATGAGATGGAAGTGTCCCGATAAGGAGAGCATCCAATGGGTATATCCAGTGCTACCAAGAGTTTCAGGAAATAGCTGACATACAGGCCATTTGAATTTCCAGAGGCTGGGAAATATAAACAGAACACATTTAGATGTTTAATATAGTAAACATTTTTCTTTTGCTCAAGTATGCTGCAACCAGAGTGCCATCTTTTTTTACCTCATTCTTCGTCTTAGTGCCTGCAGTCATTTTATTCACTGATTTGTTCTGTATTAATTGTAGTGGTGTGGCTTGCTGAGTAACAGGTACCTGACCGTCCCAGCCCTGCCGTTGCTGTAGGATAATTCTGACCTAACAGGTTAGCAGGGATCACCACTCAGCTGCTGCGTCCTTGTGGGGTGAGACAACGGCGTTTCCACAGGGCAGGTCCCTGCCTGCCGCAGGTCACGCGAAGGGAGGGGCCCCGCAACTGTAGATGGCACGGCCTTGGTGCAGGGTGAAAAATATTGATGCAGTGGATGCAAAAACAATATTAAAATAGTAACCTCATATTTAATGGAGTTCTGCATAGAATCCTGTGTTTTTACTGAGCAAATTGTCCATTGTGGTCACCTTCTCCATCCTTCCAATCAAGGCAAATGTCCCACAACCTCTATTACAGCATAGAGACATAAGAGTTAGGAACACAAATCAAACTTATTGTGTCGTAACACCTGTAGGACAGAAGAATGCTCACTCTTACCCCTTGCTCACGCCTTGACCTGCCAACAGGACAAAAGAACAAAATGCCTTGGCTCATGCCATAGCTGTTGCTCATTGATTTCCATAAGTGCTGTGGGAAGAATAAAATCTCAAACTCTCCAGAAGTAAAGTTCTCTTTTTACTTTTTTTATCTGTTCAACAGCTTTCTAGCAAATCACCTCTCAGCTTAGGATCAGGGTATTTCTGTTTCCTTGCTGCTTTTGTGACTCACTGTGTTCAAGCTCTGGTATCGTGAGGTGCAACTGCGGTATTAAAAAGAGGGACCTTCTGTCAGACCTTCTGTTTAGGTGATGATAAACAGATTAAAGTCAAACCTGCAAAGGAAAGTAGACTAGCAATTAAACCATCAACAGTCACCGACTGCAGATTTTGTTAAATCCCCTGGGTTTTAACCAGGTGGAACCCAATCACTTTAAGAAAGCCGACGAGGTTGTGGTTTTACGGGTGCAGCAATGGCAAGGTTCCACCCTCCCTGCAAAATGTTTACAGTCTCTATCTCTGGTTCTTCTCTAGTTTCAGCTGCTTATACTCATTGTGTGAATGTATTAGTCACTTGTAATTTCTTCATTGATTTTTGTTAAACTGTTCCCTGGCTCATGATCTTGGCAACCTATTTCTGTTGGTTAAACAAGCTTGCTTGTCAAGCAGGTTTTCCCAATGTCACAGTTCCAGTATTAACTCTCTTTATTTTGTAATGCTACTTCTTATCCAGGATGAGATCAGACTTTGTAAGAAGTGGATCAAAGCCATCCAGTTTAGATCCAAAATTGGAGCTGAATCCAAGTTCTTGAAATTTGAGGATGTTTGAGTTCTAGTTTGACCCTGCAGTGGGGAAAGGTTCAAGAAGTAAAGTTCACTTAGATTTGTATTATCTCATTAATTAAAGGCATTTTTAGTCATGCATTTTGACGCTGGGTCCAACTCTTATAACCCATGGTCAAATGTGATGAGCTCCTAAACAGTCCAATAAGGAGGTTTAACACCTGCTGAGATGAGCATCATGAGATTTCCCCAGAAATACTCTGTTGTACTTAAACAATGTAACTTGTGCTGACAGCTGGAGAAACCTGGTCAGTTAATAGATGGAAACCTAAGAAGCAGCAAAGGGCCAAAACATTTTTTTATCAGAGTACTTTAATTCATATTAAATGCTACACATTTCTGAACACTCTACTTGGATTTCTACCCAAATACCAAAGGGTTGTTACAGACGTATCCATAAAAAAGGCAGAATTACTGAAACTTAATGTGAGAAATGCTGTTCTTTACATATACTTCAGCTGAGTTTTGCAAATGAACTACTGCTGATTTGTCCAGAATGGCCCAAATGTTCATATTGATTTTCTGGGCTGTTCACCCAAACATCTCAATTGTGGCAAAGGTTTGACCCATCACCCCCACGACACCTAGACCAAGATGTTATGATGTGCAGTGATGCCAATAATATTGCATTTCCCAGGAGCTTTTAAGGCTACAGTGATGAAGACACATCATGATACATGAGTTTCGAATCCAAAAATTTATATTTTATACCAGTATTTCAAAATAAATTCTTCAGAATGCTTTTTAATAATGTAAACTCAGAATCTCATATTTCAGTTGTAAGCAAAGAATTGTATCATTATTAGTTGTTAGTTTTTTTCTCTTTTCTTTTCTTTTCTTTTCTTTTTCTTTTCTTTTCTTTTCTTTTCTTTTCTTTTCTTNTTCTTTTTAAAGAGAGTAACTGTTTTTCTAGATAAACACACTTTTGTACCAGCAAATATTTAATATGTTTCAACCAAAAAGAAAAAAAGGTGTAATGACTGTGTAACTAGGATCATCTTGGAAAGACCCATGAGTTGTGTAATTGTGGCTTTGTAGTTTATATAATCTAGGAAACCTGATATAAGCCTTTCAAGCATTCTGAAGTTAGTGCTATGCCAGAGTTTAAATGAACTTTGTTCCTGTTGTCCATGCTCTGTTGCTCATAAAAAAGGAAACATCAATAGTCTCTTCATGAAGTATTTTTAAACTATTTATCTAACATGAAAATTTTTGAATTATAATGTTTTTGTAAACTAGTAACGCCCTTTTTTTAACCTGTAAATCACATTAAAAGCAGCTATATACATCATTCCTCCTCTAATACAGAATTATTGTAGGGATATGTGATCCTTTATGGGCCCATACTACATTAACCTCATGAACCCATTGCTACTTCTTTATAATTTCTTTATTATCAAGGGTTTTGTACTAAAAAACTTAATATTGGCCTAAATGAAAGGGGGGTTAGGAAATAAACATGGCTTGCTAATAGTGCAGCCAGTGTTTTTAGAGGCTTCTAGGTTTCACATTGACACATCTGATCATTATACTTCAACTTTCATATTTAAAGGGACACGAAAAGGGGAATCGATGCTATGTATTTACCAATTATTTGGCTTTTAGCCTTAAATGAAAGGGAATTTTCTAGCATGTGCATTTGGTTACCTCTAGGATGTACCTTGTCCGTGTCACTTAAACTTTTTTCTCATCTGTAACTGGATCCAACGACACTTATCTATTGTAGAGAGATATCATGAAGATCCATTTTATGTTGTAAAGGTGTTCCATCAAAAGGTAATTTCCAGGGCTCGATGTCATCAATACCTCCTATTGATTTCAATGAGGTATGCAGTGAAAGTAATCCAATAATAAAAGCATTCAATAATAATGTGAGGTGCAAATGTCAAATTTAGCAGAAATATTCCTAAGTTTCCATCCCCAGTGGGTTAGTTTCACCTTTATCAATGTGCAACGATGATTTGACTTCATTCACGATGAGCTATGCCAAACACAAGTAAAGTGGGCATCAGGCATAGGAATTTTCCTCTCTTTCTTGTTTTCCTGGATACTTTTAAAATTATTTTGATGTTTTCACCATAGCTAGTGTCACTTAAAATAAAGAAAAACTATCCCATGTGCAGTATTTAGCTAATTTCCCATCCCCAAGCAGGGCTGCAAATTCTAGCAACTACAGCTACACATAATGGGGACTTGGGATCTATCCATATTATTCATGCTGAGGCCAGTTCAGAGTGTGAATTTCTTTTTTTTTACTGTGTCTCTAAAACAAATGTGTATTAACATAAAGATCTCTTTATTCTGTGAGCACGTACTGTGTGATTCTAGAATGGTTTATGGCCTAACCGTTTGTTCTGTGGAATAATCTCTGGATCCCTGAACTTTCACACGATAACTTTGCCGTGGCACATCCAAAAGGATTGGGTGAGTCTCACAGAACGTGATGGAGATGTTGTCCTTGAAGCCTTTGTACAGAATACCTGACACCTTTCAGTGCCAATGAGAGAACCTGTCTCAGTTTCCCCAGCGTGTTGTAACAGCTCTCACTCTGCTGAGCCCCACTCTGGCTGCAGCAGGAAGTTCTAAACAAAACGTTCAAATGTGTGTTTATGCTCAGTGCCAGATTTCAAGCACAGCAGAGAATCCCTGTGCCAATTTATTACTAATTGTCCCTCCTGGCGTTGTCTGTCCAACTTCTTGGAACTGCCAACCCTACAGATCACTGATCTTCTTATACTTGAGGTATCAGGTTTTCTTTGATGTTACCAAACATGTTGACTCTTATCTTGGTTGAATGCACAATCCAGACACAGTGATCATTAATAATGTTGTGTCTGCTGCTTCATTATGGAGAAAATAGCAAGATGCGTCCTTTCAAAATGATAGCTTTTCAGCACTTCAATAATGATCAAGCCTATTTGATTTACACCCTATTTAATGTTCAAAATGAGACACATTTACACCTCTGAATTTAAAAAGGAAGGTAGGCCCTCATCCTGGTTATGTGTTTATGTTAGTGCAACACTCACAAGTCCTGTCCAGTAAACAATATACACGAACAAATATGTGCAGGACTGAGGTCCTGTGCTCCATTTGCTTGCATGGCTGTCATGAAGGTAAGGATTTTTCTAATATGTATAGTCAGCTTTCAACTCACAAAGGGTCTGAATCTGTTAGCTTTAACTGGCACGGGCAGATCCATTTAATTCTCTATTCATGTGATATTTTGCCAAGTCATTAGATTAAGTAGAACAATTCATGCAAGCAAAGGCTTTTAGGCAGAATCAGAAGAGTTAAAAAAATTACATGTACTAAATTTCATTATATAGAAGATTAAATGTCATTCACTAAATTCCACACTCTTGTAAACATAAGGCCTGATCTTCACCTGCAGTAAATTGGCATAGAGCTATTGACTTCACCGGTGCCACTGCAATTAATATCAGCTGAGCACAAGTCAGTTTTCTATACAGTGACATTTTAGTCTCTTCATGACTCATTAACTTGACCACATACTCCCTGTGAACCTGATCTAAAACCTGTATCTCAATTACTTGATCATCCTAAAGAATGGCTAATTAACAATGGCAGGCTTTAAAAAAAGGGAAAAAATGAATGGGAGATATATTTTTATGTTTTCCATTTGGCAAAGTATTATGCTATGAATAATATAATATGCATTTCAAGATCTTGTTAATTTTGATGTGATAGTAAATGGGAATTCCTAATGGAATATTTTGTCCAGAAATATGAATGGTATTAGCTCAACTGTTATATGATTAAGCAATAAGACGTGCTGAGGCAGGCACTACTCGGGGTTGATTGACTGCTTTAATTGATTGACATACAGAGGTAAAGCCAAGGGCACCAATTTACAGATCAGGTCAATTATCTCCTGGTAATGCCCACTTGGTATGTCTTATTGCTATGCTAATATTAACTGTTATTGAAACATTTTAATGAGTTTTTAATTTAAAAGTGGTAAATTTAAAAAGAGTGAGCATTAAATTATTCAACTTGAAATAATAGGAACAGAAATATTCTGCTTTGCTAATGGTGATGTAAAAGTTTTGTTGTGCATACCAATACTTCTAGAGATCATTTTAGTTCATCTCCCAGGGAAGGCAAATTCTGTTTGGCATTTAATGAAAACTCACAATGTGGCAGCACACAAAATACCCAGAAATCACCTGAGCAGCTCCCAGAGCCTGGGAAATAAACACGGACTGCCACATCTGAATATTAGGTGGAAAGTCACCCCGGGGAGAGGGTGCTGCCTGTGACAGTTAAAGGTCTTATAGAGGCAACAGAAGGCACTCGGTGTGACCCCAAATAGACACCTCTGAAAGAGAGGGAGCTGACTACAGGATTGAGCACGTGTCTCACAGAGGAGGGACATGTCCCTGGAAAGGGGCACACCCAGCTCTGCCGGTCCCCAACCCCCGTCCCCCTGCTTTCTCCAGCTGCTTTAGAATCACAGGCACAAAGTGCTGCAGGAGGACCCAGCTCTCGTCAAGGTCTCACCCCTGTAATTTAGCCCAAATTCTGTCAAGGAAGATTTAATTTTGAAGATCCCTGTGTTTTTACAGAGCAAGGGGTGTGAGTCCCCTGGCTCACTTCCCCATGCCTGTGAGCCCCGGTGGCTTGTGGCTGCTCCAGGTTGCCCAGAGAGCTGGCAAGGGGGAACACGTGTGGGCAGAAGCACAGGGAGATGGGACGTGTTCGGTCTCAAGGTTGTGCACAACTGCTCTCAGGGCCAGGTTAGAGAGAGTGAGAGACCTGTGAAAATTGCCAGGGGGAAAATAATCCAAATGCAGGTGCCATGTGAGCTTGCGATGGCAACCAGGAAGATCCAGGATATAAGGTTCTACATGAGCAACCAATTAACACCTCTAGAACCCGGGCTCTGTTAGAAACAGAGAAGTAAGGCACTTAGCCAGTCACTGGAAAATAGAGGAAGCAGATGGTTTAGACAAGTACTGAAATATGCTGTAATTTTTTCTGTGTGTAAGACATGGAATAGAACAGGTACGTGGGTTATAGCCAAAGGACAGAACTGTATTTCTTTCATGTAGCCTCAAAGTAAAGTTTTAGGAAGGTAGATATCAGTGTGGTCATGAAATCTTGTCCAAGGAAAAAGTTGAACATATCTAGGAGCTCCTTCAAGAGCAGTATTAAGAGCACAAGTGCAAAGAGCTCCTGTGCAAACAAAAGAGACAAAGGATAGTAAAAATCCAGTTTAGCTAAATCACAAATGTTTCACTTCAAACACTGGGAAAAGGAGGGAAAATAGCCCTACGATCAATTTATGATTTGTAAGTGGAATGAGATGCAGTTAGACAGACCAATGCAGAAAATGTGACGCAGCTGAGACATCATGTAAGTGGCCTTACAAATTTCCTTGTAGTTCCTGTCAGAAACTAGAGTAGTCACAGGGCTTCTGGTAATGAAGATCATGTCACTGAGCTACAGTATAGCAAATATGGTGTCTTTCTCAAGAGGACTAGGCCTGAAGTGTTTTAAGAAATCTTTTGACATCAACCCACGTGCTATTTGCATCTTAAATCTAGCAAATTGGTTGTGAAAGGCTGAAAAGCTATAGTTTATAGCAAAAAAAACCATTTGTGGGCATTTTTGGAAGCCTGCGGCAGGCTCTGTACTTCTCTGTATTTTCATCAGCTGCGTGGATCATGTAGGCTGCAGTATCTCCAGCACTGGGGGTGTTTAAGACTGTGTGAGACAAATCTGTCGTGGGGGACACAGCAGCTGATCCGGCCTACAGGCAGAAGCGTGAGCTAGGTGACCTCCACAGCCCTTCCAGTCCCACCCTTCTTTGTCTTGCATCGAAGTATTTTAACTAATATGCCAGAATTTCAACTGGAATGGCCAAAACAGAGGAAAATATTCTTTTCTGCCAATCTTGGGTTGTATAACCTTTAGCAGAAGTGGGGGGAGAACAAGGGATGCAATAACATCTTAAATCACCGTTGTAAAACTCAACGGAGCCCATGTGTCAGCAAGTCTTGACAGGAAACTCCTGAAAAAAAACCCCAAACAGGACTATCAGGTCTGCAGACTGGGTGGGTTCTTGCTTGTCTTTTTCCCTCCCCCCTTCTCCCTCCATTTACTTTCTCTATCAGCCTCTATTTAAGGGAAGACAAACTCAGTTATGCTCTAGTTTAAATGAAACTTTCCAACTTACAAAGTTTCATTGAGTACCAAATGATGCCAAGCAAGCTTGCCTGTCTCTGGCTGACATAACACTGTGCCACTGCAGTCCCTGGGAGCAGCACAAACACCAGTTATCAATCTCCCAGGCAAGGGAAAGTTAAATGAAAGATTGAGGGGAATGTGCATGATGACAGACAAGCTTTGCACGCCCCTTTGGGTGTTGCAGGTTGCTCAGTCATACTAGAAGTGTAGATGTAACATGAGATGTAAATAGCTTTTACATTATCAGTGTTTGGGGTCAGTACCTCAGACTGTCCATAAAAAGAATGGTTTTGTAGATGTGGTGTGGAAGTCAGGGGACTTGGTTTCCCAATCACCTTTCTACCCTTTGGTTTCCCTAAGTGAGGTGGTGAATATTTCCTTGCCCTTGTGAGTGCTCTGAGCTGAACAGATGGAAATAATTGTTTAAGAGCTAAGGATTTAATGCTACAAGGGTTAAAAAAATGCTACTGGTAGTCATATCCAAGGCTTGATATATATCTTTATACAATGTACAAAAAGAATCCATAGTTACAAAAAAGTTGAATCTTCTATCATCTAGCACTATGCTGAGTTTGGATTGTATAAATAAAAGCTCCAAATAGTTTCAATTCTTTATGTGTGTTTTCAAAATACCCTTCCTTAATGCCCTTCAGTTTGGAATAACTTTTATGGGCAAGGGACCAACAGTGATGTGAAGATGAATTTTACGCCCGTCTTAATCCATGCCATGAAGTTATTCAAAAGTCAGCGAAAGATCAGTTCCAGTTCAAGCCACACTGATGCCCTAATCTGCATGCTGTCATCAGGCAATAGTGAGTTTGGAACTTGCCATATGGAAGCCTGGCAGATGTTGCACAAATGGCCTTTTCCTTCCTGCTTCCTGGATTTGCATCAGTCATAGGCTCTGTCATGGAAGCGTGCAGGAGCAGGATGATATCAACCCCACAGCAATTGCTCTGACATTGCTCCATTTTGCCCATTGCACACTCACAGGTCTCTGCCATGCTTTTTATTTTCCATAATTCAGCCACATACCAGAAATTTCATTGCAGTGTTGTCCCAATTGCTTCTGTTTTTACCGGCAAGAGTTCACTGACAGCAGCTATTGCCAGTGGCTTTGGGGACAGGCACATTTTTACAACTTACAAAATCCAACCTGGGGAGTAGTTAAAACAGGATTCATCAATCTATACAGTATTTTTTGACTGCTCACTTTTCTGACTGCTCATTGAAGGGGAATGACTGGATGGTTCCAGGATCCCATGATCAAGCCAGTTGATGCCACAGCACTGTGCAGAAAGCCATGGTCAGCATAAAATTGAGCATGAGCTCATAAGCCCTGCCTAGACTATTTTGCATTAGCATGGCTACAGAGTGTTTATATTAGATGGGGTGGCACGAGGATGAGCAGAACAGATACACATCCACCTGGGGGCAAACACACAGAGTTTACTGAGATCCCTTTTTTTGGCTCTGTTTCTTTCATTGTCAAGAATGTACTGTTTCCTTGAGGTTCTACACTTCTTTACAAAGTCAATCTCTTTTGCTCAGTGAACTTACAGCTTTTGTGTTTCATCTCCTGAATGGCAATAGACTTTCCATTTTGTCATGCCTCTAAGTTAGTATGTCATCTTTGTTGCTGCTTTTTCTTTGCATACAAACAGGCTTCAGGTAGCGCAAATGCAGCCGCTAATGGTGTGTAACTGAGATCCCCAAAATACAGGATATTGCGAGAACCAGGAAAGAGCTGCTGGATTATTTAAAGGAATGCACCACCTTCCCCAATCCCCACTTTCAAATTTGCAATTGCAGGAGATGCTATTAGGTGCAAATCTGTACCGAGATGCATGAATATCCTAAGCTGGGTATCTTCTTTTAATAGTTATAAATAAAGTAAAAAATAAAATAAATCCATGATGAAACAGAGCTTTAATTAAACCCTTTAAATTTCTCTAACCTAAGTATTTTGGACTGCTTGGCGCCTTGATCCTGTGGTAATTGCTTCTCTGATGCCAGTTGAATTCCTCTCTGGGTAGAATTTGTTACAATATCAGGTGCTTCTGCAGAACAAATGGTCTACTACAGCAACAAACAGGTTCTGAGTGAAGTTACATCCCATTTCAAAGTATTTATTTTCCAGATATGAAGAAATGCAGAAAAGCATCCTTGTGATGTATGTGTGTATTAGAAAGGGAATAGTATAGTACAGTATTCATGAAATACATATATATGTATCAAAATCATGTCAATCAGATCAACAGGGGATTATGTCACTTCCTTTTAAAGGGCAGAAGAACAGTGTGTCCTACAAGAAAACATGCACTGATGATTTGTGCAAATCTCATCCTGTTGAAATGAACTGATTTATTTCATTTTCCTTGATCACGAAGGAGTTTGCCTTTCAAATCACTAGAGCTGTAAGAAAAAGAAAATACACATCATACACGTATAGGCAATTTGTGCCAAACTATTCCAAAGCAATATAGGTTGTCAGCAAACAGGGCTATTTGCTGTGTGCTGGTATCTGCTATATGTCGCATATTATCTGTAACAACTCTGCAATTCATTCTTTCACTCGCGTTCTCTCTCTTTCATCACATTAGATTATGTAGAGGCACTTCAAGGTAAATTTTTAAAACTGTGTGGGAGATGCATGTTGGTGTAGAGCTTAGAAGCAAATATGTTGAATGTTTTTTAGCACAACTCCATCTGTCACCTGTTTTGACAACTTACCTGCACATGTCACCTCTGTCTCATGCTGCTGTGTTGAGGCATATTGTGTTATCTCAGAATAACATATTTTGGAGCCAGGGCTGCCTTAAAATTGCCATATGCTTAGTAATTATAAGATAGGCTTCTGTGCTTAGAGAATATATAGGAAGGATTATTTCTGTTCAGCCACGTCCCAGCCCTGTCATGTGTGTGGTGTTACATTGTCATGAACCCACTCAGTGACACCACGCACTTGGGGAAGCTCAAGGTCAAGAGACTCATTTGCCTCATGAGTGCAGCACCTCTTGCTGAAGTGCTGTTCCACATTGCCCCCACTGATCTGTCTTATTGCCAAACTACTCCTTCCAGATTGTGCAAGATAACAAGTCAGCCAAGAACACTCAGAGATGACAGTGGTATAAAATATTAATATGGACTTATAGAAGACAATCTATAGGCTCTTACAACACCTGTGATTTTGTTTTGCAGTCTACTGTATTAAAAGAGCATAGTCAACTTGCAATCCAGCCACTTACAAAAGCATGTTACCTATAGGCTTCCTGATCATTTACAGTCACAAATTATTCTTTAAGGCTTTTCTGTCACTGTGTATAGGGGAGGAGCAGGAGGGAGAGAAGTACTAGAACCAAAGTGAAGGCAGACTGAAAATACAAGAGTGAACCTGCCAGTTACACAAAATAACCCACCAGAAGGAAATCTTCCCTCCTGCTCTCTTTTCCTTTATGGCTACTACTCAGTGCTTCCATTTGCACACGGGGTCCACGTCTCATGAGAAATGGAAGGCAGAGTGTGGCCCTTTAGCAAGTCAGTGTAGGAGGGACGGCCTAAAGGGGGGGCTGATGCCTCCCTGTCCGAGCCACCAGGGTAGCTCTAACTGGTTTGGGGGGGTTTTGGGGTGAGAGAACATCAGTCAGTACAGGGGAGCTTCAGTTTTTCACCAGGATGAGATGCACACTCGGTGGTGCTTTACAGAATGCGTAATTAGTCACTGAGGGTGATGAATGCTAATGCCAGCAGGGAGATCTCTGCAAAGATGGCATTCAATCTGTGCTGCACAGGCCCCCGTTCTACAACTGGTTGTAATGAACAGGAGGAGTCTCCCTGACTCCACTCAGCTGTTTTTCAGGCCATACCCATGTCCAGATGCCAGGGCTGTCTGGCCAACTTGCCTGCTCACATTCTTGAGGGGAGTGTGATACGTGAGACTTGTCGTGGAATTTGGAGCGCAAATGCTCGTTAAGTGCGGGAGCGCGGGCCCTGCTGCACGCCTCCCTGGTGTCCAGAGCACTGGGGACACTGACAGTGCAATGTTTCGAAGCTGTGCAGAGGGCAAATGCAGATCCTGGAAAATGGTAGAAAAGGGGAAGCTTAGGAGTTTTGATTAGCAGTCATCCCTGTCATAAAATGCATAGACCTCCTAAGGGTTACTCACAGAGATGATAAAACTGCTTTGACTAGGTTTGCGGTATGGATGGGCAAGGACGAAGGAGTGCTGGAGCACTGAGCTTTCCATTTGGGCCTGTAGCACAAAAGCTCAGGCATTCCTGGCACTTAGGGATTTCCTCATCCTCTGGAGGCCTGGTGGACTTGAGAACAGGCTGTGAGGTGCACAGGCATTGTGTAACTCTTGCAGTTAGCAACCTCTGCAGGAGGTGTAGGCTGAGCCTGGCACACATTGCGAGATTAGCTGGTGTCAGCACAGTCTTTTGGCAAAACAAAATATAAGCATCAAATCACATTTATTCATCCAGCTTGCACCTGTCCTGCCAAGCTTGTGTGAGCTGCTAATAGGTTTGGGGACACCAAGTGGCAGTGGAAATACACTGACTTATTATCCACTGATTAGTTTTGCAGAGACAAAACAGGTGTGCTTTAAACCAGCTCTGTACTTCTATAAGATCATTTTGGAAATACAATATATGCACATTTCTGGGGTGGCTTCTGTTATGTTAGTTTAAGTGGACTTTTCTGCCTACATCTTTCCTGAAAGCTGTGGGAGACAGTACATGGTGCAAGAGGCAGCTCCTGAGCTAAAGAGCATCAGGCATGTGAGACAGCACACAGGCCTTTGAGTAATGAGCTAAGGAGAAAATTATCTATTGTGAATGGTACATGTGATTGTATGGGGAAGATTCCTCCAGTTCACAGCCAGAACTGAAATCCTTGAGAGAGGAGTTGCATAAAAGCAATTGAACATGGGCCTTCCACCCAACTTCCCTAGCATTTCCCCCTCTTTCTGTAGGACAGTACTGAAGAGATATTGCATGGTGGAACTTGGGAGTTGGAACAGTATTTGTGTAGCTCACTAGCAGATCATTGGCCTAGGAGAGTGAAGAGCCAGCCTGAACCAGATAGGATTTAAGATTTATTCATTTGTTTATTCATTCATTTATTCCACCTAAGATTCTCCATTATGGCAGATTTCTCATTTGTACATGGGCTTTAGATGGCAGACAGTGACAAGGAAGCTGCTACTGTCAATCTTTTTCCCTTTAAGTATTGGTCTAGCTCCAGTATACCTGAGCCACAGGTACAGAGTTGTCTCCCAAGTTTTGGGTTTTTTCCCATAGGCTCTCTAGACTTTTCTACACAGGTAAGGTTTTGTTTCCATGCCTAAGCCTCGTGAATCATGCAGAATGGGGTCTGTAAGGTAGAGTCACATGAAATGTAGCTTCAGCTCCAGGCAAGAAGGGGACACTGTCATTTCCTTCCTGGAGTTCAACTGCACCAGGTCAGACATGGTTGCACTCGTGGCCACACCCCAGAAGGAGACACCTGGGTTGCAGAAGCCATCACAGCACAGGCCCAGCAGCCTTGGTTTGTTCATCCTGGCACAACCTGTCCAGCCGTTGGAGGCTTAGCACTGGGACTATGGTGGGTGCAGGCCAGCCCTTCTTCTCCCTGAGTGCACCTGGACCACCTGGCACCCCCACCTGAGAAAACCCTCCCTTGTCTTCTCCCCACAGCACTAGAAGAGTGGAAGGGTGGGTGCTGCCCAAAGTTTATCTTGGGATCAAACACCAGATGTTATAAAGGTCGTTAATGTTTTCCAAGTAATGTTCTCTTTGCTCCTCAAAGACTCTGCCAAGTTTCTTAGAGGTGTGTTCATAAGATGCCCTGGATGCCCCATGCAATATAAAAGGTAATAGGTTTCTAAACCAATTTGTGATACATCAGTAGCATCTCAGAAGAATATGTTCTTATTACTTGGAGCTGTTCAGGTCAGCTTCCTCAAAAACTGCATGCTTACACTTAGAATCAAAAAAAAAAATTAAAATCCATATTGTTTATATTTTAGCAGGTTTTCAGATTTAAAAGTGTTACATTAACCAAAACACAGCTCAGATGTAAATTTAGGTTTCATAATCTACCCCCACTAAATGTTATTTTTATCATATAGTGACCTTATGATGTGTAGCACTCTTGGCTGGTGTTCTGCTGGCATTCAGTTCAACCAATTTAGAAATTCAGAGGAGGATGCAGAATTACTTGCAGAATGGATGCTCTGAAAGACATTGTTCCAGTAACAGTTCATCACATAAGAAAAACAAGTCAGATAGGGATGGCAAAGATACTGTTTTGTTTCAGTTTAAGATAGGTACACAAGCTTGATAAATTTTCCAAATTACCATATGTAAACAGTCTTATGAGTGTTCAGTGACCTATATATTCACTCTTTTTCATTTCTGCTCTGCTAAGGACAATGGGAGATCTTTGTTTATGTACCCAAAGCTATATATCTCTTTGTTTGTAACCAATGTGTGCACACATGGTCTTTAGCTGCTGTCCTGTGCGTGCTCCCTCATCCCCTCCCCAAGTTCCTGTCACCTCTAATATTTTGTATTCTGCCTTGACCTCTTTCAGTTGGAGCAAGGCAGGTTACTTTAACAGTGCCAGTACTAGATCCTTATAAATGTGATCCTTGTGGCTGAAATGACGTGAGGAGCAATTATGTGAGAGCTGAGCAAGCAGGATGGGGCGAGCACCTTTCCATGTAGGGTACCTGTAATCAGACAGGCTTGATGAACACATCCTAATTGTTAGCTGCTTCCTGTCAACAAGGAAAAGAGAGAGGTGCATTAGGTGTTCAAGGCATGGCATTTTTCTGTCCACACAGAAGATCTTGGGGGTTCACTTTTCAATTTAGTTAATTTTGTTATTACTGCAATTGAATCTGCTTATGCTAAATATTTATTTACATACAGCCTAGTTGCCTGTGGTATTATTTTTTGAGCTGCTTTAAAATTATTCCTGCATCTCTTATGCTGAGATTTCAGAAGTGAGTACTATGTCCTTTGGGAGCACTCCTGCCAGTGGAGCATGCAGGGAGGGTTTCGACGTGCTTGGCCACTAACAGGGTATTCTTCAAATAAAGCTCCAGGTTGCATTAGACTTCTATCAATCCAGATTTTGTTGCAAACAGTTCTAATTAATTACTTGCTATCATATTATCAGAAATAACCTACTGATTTCAACCGCAAATTACCTCTTTCTGTGTATTTTGTAGAATAGGAACCAAGAACCATGTTCTGTAGCAGCAGTCTTAGGGACCTTATTTGTCCATGTCAATCAACTCTGCAAGATGTATTTTTCAATAAGAGCATCTGTCTTTAGAGGAAAAAAAAAACAAACCAAAACCAGTAGGATCCAAGCCTAAATAATTAAGGCCAGAGCCTTAGCTAGTGTGAACAGGAATATAGAAATCATGGGATACACAACAGATGTTACCAGCTCAACATCAGCTTTTTTTATGTTACAGCTGTGATGGAAACACTGACCGTATGTTACAAGTAACAATTAGAGTTTTCATATATTGTAGTTGGCTTACTCTTTCTTTTTTTTTTTTTTTTTTTTTTTTTT
>WAAG01058302.1:10008-25670 GCA_013390105.1 Tichodroma muraria | reverse complement strand
TTTTTTCATTTCTATCCCTTTCCCCCTTTTTTTTTTCCTTGCTCTGTTGAATTATTTTATTAGAGTTCAAGATCTGGACAAGTCAGGCATTCCTGATAAACCTCTGTTACCAGCACAGCACTTAGTCATAAAACTCCAGAACAAAGGGAATGAAAAACATATTTCACAATATTTATTTCCTTCGAGTCTTAGAATAGACCAATATTCTTCCTAAAGTTCATTGCAAGCATTCAGGTATAATTTGGGTGAGTTAAGTATAGAGAAGAAAGGATATGTTTGAGCTACATGAAAGAGGTTTATATTGTCATTTCAAGATGGAAAGTGGAGTATGCATAAAAAAAAGTCTTGCAATTTAAAGTCTGTTTTTTGGCTAAACCATTACTGGACTGCTCAAAATATTGGCTGACAGCACAGAGAAGAAAGGAGGTGACTTCAGCAAATACAAAGTCTCTCTTACATGATATCTGAAATGAAATATAATAGGTATATATGTATATTAAGTCTCTCAGGTTAAACTCCTGTTCAGTTTCCACTTAACCTTTCAACCCAATCAAGGAAAAGTTAGGTTAAAGTAGTAGATTCATTTCTTTGAGTGAGAAGTTTTATCCTTTAACTGGGAGACTGAATTTAGGGCAAAGCCCAGGAGACAAATCTGAGAGTCCATGGCACATTTTGGGGGGGGTTGGCTCCCAGGCAGAGGTTGTTCTTACTGTGCCCACTAACCCAGAGCTCCAAAGGGATGCTCACAGGAGGACAGCACACTCTCCATGGACATACCTAAAGAGCAGAGCCTCCATGCCGGGGTATTTTCTGTATGCAGAGAGAAACTGGGATGACAGAAAAAACATGGGTCAAAGGGGAAACTAGAGTGAATAAACGAGAGATGAGATTGAACTGGAACAGTCATAGAAAAGGGCATCTTTTCCAGACACAGGAATGAATGGTTAAACTTTAAGACAAGATTCCTTGCAATTGGCTTGAGCTCAGTACGGAAATAGATTTAGTAAGTTAAAGATGAATAGAGACATGGTATGTTGAGAAGAAATATATCCAATTTTTGACATAAGGCCTCTTTACCATTAATTCCCACTGCACAGAGGTGAGCTCCACACAGTGCATGAGGGACCTGCTTGATCAGTTTAGCTGCTCTGCGGGGGCAAAGCTGCAAGAGAGATCTGAGAGTGGCCATCTGTGTAAAGCACTGCTTTCAGCTTTTCTGGCTCTGGAAGTTACTCTAAAAGTAGAGATGATGAAAAAAGGTAAGGTAAAGAGACTTGCTTGGAACAGCAGGATGTTGTGCATGCATTCTGAGCATCAAATCAGAGGGGTTTGGTCTTCCTATGACAGGACTTGTGGGGATGCTCTATGTGGTGACTGATTTTATAGTGTTGCATGGTAATAAATTCAGGCACTGTGGACTGAGCTGGAGTGCTCTAACCTGCAGTATTCAGTGGTTATTCCTGCAGCTGCAAGGGCGAGCACCTCCTGAGCACTTGGGGTTTCTCTCGTGGACACAACAAGCTGCAGCTACATCTGATGGCCAAGGCTTTGCCCCTGGATGCTTCTGTTTGCTCTCGTGCAGACCGATTCTAGGATGCAGCTGTGCACATGTGTGAATGAGAAATTAAATTTTGCTGACAATTTTATTGCACAAATTGTGTTTGTTTCCTACCTGATGCACTTTGAGACTAGGATAAAGCATCTAATATAATCAGTTATGCAGATTCTCTGCACTTAGTTTGCTTCACGTGGGCTTTGGAAGTGTGACTATCGCAGTAAGAGAAGTTTCCTTGATACACAGTTAAAATCAGCCCCTTTTATAGTTTGCTGTTGCCTGTGTGAATCTGACTTGACATAATTAGTAGTAAGAGCCACAAAAGAACTACCTATGTGTGACAGATATTTTTTTTCCCTCCTAACTCATCAGCTAAGAGAGCCATAACTGTGGAGACTGTAGGAGGCTTCATATCCCTCCTGCTCCTCCTCCTGCAGGACTTGGTCTGCAGTTGCCAGTAAGCACAAGTCAAAGTAGATTGCAACTGATTCATCTGCTTCATGAATGCTAGAAAAGAAGTAGAAGTTGATAAAATAATGAATCTTCACTTGGCAAACAGGAAAGGAAAAGATTAATGAAATTTGTTAGCTGGAATTGGGAGATTCATCTACTCCTACTGACCTAAAGGTGACAGCCATATGGTGGAGGGAATATAAAGCTTTTAGGAAACAGAGTTCTTGGAGCACAACTGCTTTCTTCCAGGAGAATAGTGGAGTATTTATATTTCAGAAAGGACTGAAGGTGATTGAGGAACTTTCTCAGCCCAGGCCACTCATCCCGCCCTGAGCTGTATTGTAGCATCTTCTCCAAGGGGTGGACCTTCACAAAAGCTTCAGGGTGTCAGGGAGACATCTCTGGTCCTTCAACCTCAGCTCTAGCTACATTCCCTTCACCCTCTGAGAAGTGTAGGCATCACTGTCTTCCTGCTGAGGTGTGCCCGAGAGCAGTATCCGTGTCCTGGGCTGGGGACAGCCGTGCTGGGGATAGCGAGGCCTCCCTCCAGGAATGCAGGAGGCTCCCATTCATTCCTCCATTCATTCAATCAATCCACCTAATAAAAACATGTTGGTGTGGGAGGCTGGGATCACAGCAAGCTTGGCAGAATTATCAAGTTGTGAAGGAGAAATGAAGTTCACCGAGTGATACCACGTCACACCCACAGCACGTGGCAATACCGATCTCAAGATGTATTATTTTGCAGTAACCTCCTAGCAACCCAGTCAAATAGAACATAAAACACCAGAACAAAGAGTGCATGTTAGAATTACCCTGAAGCATGCCTGAATTAATTATGCCTCTTAATTTTTTGGATAAAAATCAGGTGATTATTTCATTATTTATAGCACAAAATCAAAACATTACTCTTTTATTTATGATGATGATGATTCTGCCCAGATTGTGTTGGTTTTTCTTGCTATCAGCAGCAGCTCTGGAAAGCTTGAAATCTTTCCATGCTTTTAGAGAGCCAGGAATGAAGTAGATTTTCCCTAGACTTAAACTGTAGTTTAGAAATTTTAAAATTAGAATTAAAAAAAAAAAACAACCAAATAATTTGTGTTTGGTATGATTGGGGGAAAGAGTTATTTTAACCTTTTATCCAATGTGTGAAATAAATTGTAATAACTATCTGAACTGCACATATCACAGAAGTGCAAACTATTTACACATTAATCTTGAACACACTTTTCTGAGACAAATTTGTTGACTACTCTGCTAACCAGTTACAGGAAATTTAGATTTATCAAAATGAGTACTTACCCTGTGACCAAAAGAGGAGGTATGTGCTGTCATTTGAATTTCCTGAGATGTTAAATATACATTTAAAATACATGATTTTCCAAGCAAATATTAACTAGAAAATTAAAATTAGCATGGAAAGGTAGTGTATTCTCCAAGCATTTATGCAGGAGTCTGTGCACACTCTCAACTTCAGAACAGCTCATTTAACTTCAGTTAGTTCCTGTCAGCAAAGAAAATGCAGTCTGGCAAATTGTAACACAAAACATTTCTGTAATCTGCATGTAACATAGAACAAAGAAATTTTTAAAAATGAGAGATCTGTCCCACAATTATATCCCTTTGGCTTTTCTACCAGTAGAACCGTACTGCAAAGTTGTGCTGCTTTAAATCTGAAATATTGTAGTGATGGATGAGTCATGCCCCTAACTGAATGATACAAGCCAATGAAAATTGAAAGGAGTTGCTCCTTGCCAACACTGGTTTAATGTTTTGCAGCCTCCTCCTATTTAACCAGAATGTTTGCATTTATTATTATTTTCACCCATCTCTCAGTCCTCATTAATATTAATCCTTGCATCCACATTAACATGAGCTGCAGGAACTGTAGCATGGTACTGCAGAGTAATTGTTTATAACTGTAAATACAATTGATTGCCATATGAACATGAACTTCACATATAGGGTCTATTACATTGGGAAAAAATGTTTTAAGTGAATTCCAGTGTCACCTAAATTGATAGTTATAAGTATGAAATTCAGCACTGATAAATGGAAATGCTTTTTTTACACAACACATGATTTAACTGTGGGCCCGTCTGCCACAGCAAATTGTTCAGACTGAGATTTAGGATTCAGATTTAGATGTTTATATTGAAATCAGAAATACCTAATGTTATATATAATACAACACATAGTGAAAAGGATATTGAACCACGTGTTCTTAGGATGTAAATCAGTCTCTAACTGCTGGGGAGCAGGATATGAAAGCAAGCTGCTTACCTAAAGCCCAATAATGAGCTTTTGCATATCTCCTGGTATATTAGGTACTGATCAGCATCAGGCGAGGGTTGCTGCCTTGGTTCAGACACAGAACCAGCTGCTTCCAAAGGTGCTTTCTTATATTCTTCCTAGCAGGAAGATGTTGCACCCCAACTCTCTAGTCCAGGCTCAGAAAAGCAAGGCAGAAAGATCTTCAAACATATGACATCATACCATTTTTCCTCCAAAGATCCCATTTAATTTTCCTTACCAACAGGTAGGATTCAAGATCAGTCCGACTTCTTCTTTTGTAAATTTAAGATTTGAAACTGGTCGGCAGAGCATGTTTACATCCCTCTGATTTACGGCATGGAGTTGCAGACCAACACCTTTGAGAGAATGGGTAGGTTTCATGAAAAAGCTTTTGACCCAATACTGTGTCACGCCTATGGAGCACAGATACTTGATTAAAAAATCCTATGATAGGTATGATAGAAATAGTGTGTGATTTAGGCACCACTGAAGAAAAATTCTTGATTATTACCAGTTGCTACTCAGTAGTTCATATCATGGAGAGATCTGATGGCACACAAGCTGAATGTGTTCCCTTTGTTTAAACCACAGGAGATAATGCTTTTCTGGGCTACACCTAATATGTTAATTTGGTTCACAAGACAGAGTAGAACTAATCAGAAGTAGATACCCTGATATTGTGCACTTCAAGTATCTGTGGATTGGCTACTGCTGGCTGCACTGTCCTCTAAAAACGACTTGGCCTTCACAGACTTGTTTTATGAAGGGATCATCACCACTCCGTGGCAGCTTTCCTTTTTTTCCCACATCTTTTAGCATCTTTCATTTTCAAGTGTTTTGCCTCCCTCTGCAAAGTCATTAAGACATTTTATGAATCTCTGGTACAGTAACTGGTCTGAAAAAGATACTTCAAGTGGATTTGATAATTCACATGGACTATGAAATCATAGCTTAAAAGTGATGCTAGATGGTAGAGCAGGAAGAAAATGGAATTTCTCTTCCTGAAAAGATGCCTGATTTTGAAATAATGAGAAATGTAATTATCTTGCAATTATCTATATTTACCATTATCCAAGTACTCTATAATATTAACTGGTGGCCCTGTATGGCCCCAGTGCTCTGGGAAGGTGCTCTGGTCTGGAAGGACCTCTTTTTCTATTTTGGGTAAGTCATATAGCAAACATTTAGAGCTGCTTTTCTCCTGCTACAAAGAAATACCTCTAAGAGTGCCATGGAAGGTGCAATGGCAGGTATAAGTCAATCCCAGCAGTTCCAGAAGTCTTTACCCATACCCCACCAAGAAGGCAATGATTTCAGAGGGGTGGCTGAGCATCCCCACCCTCCTGCAGTCCATGTTGAAGGGGAGATGCTGCTTTTACCCAGCTGACAATCAGCAGCAGTGCAGCTTGAAACAGTTACAGGCCCAGCACTCTCAAAGTCGCCCTCATTCCCACATCATAGTGTCTTTAAGAGTACAGATGCTGCAAGTCCTAGGAGACAAGTGTTCTGGGGTGCTGGTAAAATTGGAAGAAGTTCTGCAAAGCACAGATAGGACATTCCTAAACTGAAAATAAATAGTGCAGTGATTTAAAAAGCATTAGCAGCACAGCACTATCCTGCTGTAGAGGGATAGAGGCTGAACTCTCACAAACCCCAGATATATCCTATAATAACAAATACAGAGCTAAAGGAAAAGGAGAGGGAGCAATATGGTTACTATCTGATAATACATCTACCCTCTAGCCACTGCTGAAAGACATTCTAGCCCACACTAGATTTAAGATGGATGAGAAGTTTTCTGTCAAACAGGCAAGGCTTAAAAGAGTAGAGGAACTGAAGGTTTGATCTTTAACACCAGATGGAAAAGAGAAAGATGAAAGAAAAGTTAATCAGAGATTTTTCTTAAGCTCTACTGATTACTGGAAAGCTTTTGACATAGTCTGTAGTATGCAGAAGTGAGTGGTGAGCCTTGATATTAACCAGTTCACCTAACAGTTTTTTTCCCCCTGAGTTTAACAACTCAGTCAGTAGCCTGCTAGTGACTTACTACAGTTTCCATTACTAAAAGTGACAGCTTTTTTTTTTTTTCTTCGTGACCCTCCCAAATGGCACTGGCAAATTTTTCCTTGAAAAGTCAGTTTCATCCCTTGTGAAACCAGCAATGGAAGAAGGTCAAGAAAAGAAGTGATGAACATCTCCCAAGATGCAGAAACTGCTTTATGAGCAGGTGCTTTAGGTCAGCTATTTAAAGAATGAGGACCCAAGTGGCTTTTGAGCAGATGACCTCTGTAAAGGTTTAGTGCTTTTGGTCCATTCTGAAGAACTAGTTCCACTCTTGTTCTTTAAGCCACACAGGACAATACCCAATGTGCTGGACTGTACAGGAGGAGACAGCTGCAGGGCTTTGCTTATCCTGAAATGCTGAGTAGCCCTCGGGTACGGGCCAGTCCTTGGTTAAATGTTGCCCCCTCACCTGGAGAAGCCAGGAGTGGATACACCAAGTATCGAGACTCAGTGCCCTGTGTGGTGGAGTCTGAGATACCTTTTGAACCAGAATTACCCAGGCTGCTGGCAGTGACTGATTGCACCCACTCAAGGTGCACGCTGCCTTGTGTCTCAGAACTGAACCCCTTAAACACAAGACCTTTCTACCTCATTCTTATATCTAATGTCTGTGAATATATTTTTCCCTTATGGTTTAAGCTGGTCCGTTGGTTCCCAACTTTGAAGCAGTTTCCTGCCTTTCCATGGCATGAATTTTGAACTCATCCATTGAAAGCATATGGCTTTTCCTAGCAAGCAAGTGAATCTACAAACTTGGAAAGGCATGTGAACCAGAGTTTGAATCTCAGCCAAACAATTTGTTCTGGCTTTAATCAAGATGTCTTCTTTTAACTTCAAATATCATTTTTTAAAATCCCATATCAAAACTTCTAATGTCACACTATGAAATCAATAAATGCTACCAGTCATTCAACTCAGAAATACTTCAAAGCAGCCTGAGTGATAACCATTATTTTATTTTTAAAAATATCCATCAAAGAGATGCAGTTAATATGAAGGCAAAACAAAATTAACAGCAACAAAGAAATGTGTCAGTTACATTTTGAACTTGCAGAATATCACAAATCTAGTGGTATTCTAGTTTTGCTTTTAAAGTTTTTCTTTTTTTCCATTCCTATATGGACACATTTTAATATTTCCCTTTTTCTCTTCTCATCTTATCTAGTAATTTAGTTGTGAAAAACTAGTTTTAATTCAGTCATTTGATTATTCATATATTTGATGTTATTTCACACCTAGAAGAAACAGATTTTTGAACCTGATTCTCCTACATAAAGTGCTGTGTGAGGAACCAGTCCAGGCTAAACTGTGCAATTTAATTGTGTGTTGAAGTCTCATCAAGTTTCAGTGGCTCTATGTTTAAAGCTAAGTATGTGATTATGAGCATTCCTGAGTAAGGGTCATGGATTTTTATTTTTATCCTATTCCATAAATATTTCAATGGAAAAGCAAGGGAAGTGTTCATGAGTAAAACTGCAATGTAAGTAAGAGTTTTAAGCAAAGGGGTTGTTCATTAACTATAGCAACCATGATATAATTTAATTGTGTTTCGTAGTGGTAGTTAAATTTATGTCTTAGAGATAGTTGGACTGTAAGATTTTTCACAAGTGATTGTTTTTTGAAGTATTCATTTTTTCTGGGGAAGAACTTATGTATATTTTTACGGGAGATAGGTCTGGGTGCTGTTAGATTCAGATCACTGAAGTCGGGTAGCTAGCAGGGAGAGGCACGTCTGTATGTAGCTTCGGGGAAAGTCCTCTCACCTGGCTTTAAATGTCCACAGCACAGGCACCTGCTTTAGTCCCCCTGGGCTGTCCTCTCAGGCAGTAGAGCAAGATCAGAACTTTCAGTGTGTCAATCCTCTGATTTGTGTTAGGCATTGATTTGGGGAGCAAATGAATCATGTTGTAAAGTGCCTTTTCTTGCTGGGGATTATGAAAGTGTTTAGGGCTGAGATTCGTTCACTCACACCTTTTTCTTTTATTTGAGGTACCCTGCATTACCTCCCTGGCCTCCCTCCTGCCCCAGTGCAGGCCTCTCAGAGATCCTGTGTCCCATGGGCATAGTCTGGATGTCCCAGAGGAATCTAAGATACCACAGAGGTCTTTTTTTAGGTAACTGAATCCCTGCCAGATGCCAGCTCAGATGCAGGTGCTACCGCCAGGTTGGAATCTATGTAGTGGGCCCATGAAAAAATGGAGTATATTCAATGCCTGGAGGTTTAGGCCAAACAAAACCTGGGAACATATTCCCCAGGAAAAAGTTTTAGAGAAAACTATGGCAGCAGCTCTTATCTTTTAAACTGTAAATCTTGACATCTGACTTCAATAGCTGAAGAGTGTGAGCAAACAATATCTAATGGCTTGATTTTCAGTCGAAGGTCAGGATTTCCAGTGCACAGTGTGTTTAAAAATTTTAAGATAAAAACTGGAGAAAACTATGTTACTGAGGTATGCGAGTCCCAGTTTTGCCCACAGAAAAACAATGAAAAATGGCAGAATGAGACTAATTAGATAGTTTTCATCTTCTGCAGCCCCCATGCCTACCTACAGCTCAACTGCAGTTTGTGCTTGCACTTCTATCCCTCTATGCCTTCTCCTCCTCCAACAGATTTATCTGGATGGGTTGAGTAGGGGTGCTTACTGACACAGTTCCTATGCCTTGGTCTGCAGCTTTCACCTCTAATGAGTTGATGGATATCTCAGTCTCTGCACATTTTTAGAATAAGAATGGTAACACGTAATTCAAACACAGGGTAAATCCACTCATCGGATTAAAAAGACAAAGGAGGTAGCCAAAGAAGAGTTAGTTTAAATGAAAAGTAAAGCAAACACATCTATCTGAGTACCTTGTGCTAAGAAAATTTCCAAAATGGAGCAAAAACAGCTTTCCCAGCACCAAGTTACCCTGCCTGGGGCTTCTCATGTTTAACAGTTGATTAGTATTGCCACTACCAGTTTTCCATCCTCTTGTCCTCTTATCCAGCAACAATCACCAGCTAGCTCAACTTAGGTCATCCAGAAATGGGACCAAAGGCACTAGTTGCATTCTCAAGCTGTTGAGAATGGATTACTGCCAAGGGAATGACACCATGAATAAGAAAATGTAAATCTGAGTGTAAATTTATTTATTTATTATTTATCCATGGCTGTGCCTTATGTTTGAGTTTTTTAATTGCAGCTAAGAGTGACTATAGTATAGTCACTTAACAGCTTTGGTCTGTAAGATTTCTTAAAAATGAAACATCTGGGGAACCTTAATCTTCTGTGAGGGTCATAAAGACCCTGGAAACCCAAAAGGAATGTTCAAAATCTAGATACAAAATGATTATGGTTTGGAGTCATGCACTTCACTCCTGGCATAGGCATACAGTTAGGGGTGGGGAAGGGTGGACTTTCAGAGCAGTCCTGTTCATCCCAGAAAGTCTGTCTGTAACTGGTGTCCAAGCATCATCTCTGGCCAGAAAGAAAAGGAATTTCACCAAGGATGCTTCAGCAGTGGCTAGTGAGCTCCAGGAGGGGCTGTCCTCTTAGGTCTGGCAAGCAGATTTACCTTCAGTTTTCCAACACGTCAGCCCTTTGTCTGACTGAACATTTTTCTAACCAGGAATTCCAACTGTTTTGTAGTTTAATTCGTTGTTCAATACTGCTGTTTTGGGAAACTTATGAACTCTTTGATGCTCTCTTCTCCTTACAAAAAGGATTTAAGAGTGGGACATTGTGTAACAGTGTGTATGCTTGGCACAACAGCCTGTAAATAGGATGTTTCTTGCTAGCTACATGATTTGTGGTATGTTTCATCTTCCATCTTCCATATCATCATTTTTAAGTGTCTCTGTCCTTCTAGTCCATTATACTGCCTTTGCCAGCAGCATGGAAGTGAGCAAGTGAGCATGTTGTACCCAAGGATCTGCTGTCTTCCACCTGCTTTCCTCACCTAGGCTGGGGTGTGGGGCACTGGGAAGGCAGGAGCTGGGGGAAGGGGGAGGCTGAGCACAGCATGCGAGGTTGGGAATGCCCCAGTTCTGGACAAGGTGGAGAACTGAGGTTTGAACTGATCTGCACAGGCAACTACAACTGCACAGATGGCTGGAGCGTTCTGGCAGTGTGTTGATGCTGGAGTGTTAGTGCAGGAAGAGTGGATTATATTGGGAAGGTTTGTCTCTGAGATGGAGTATGGAGACTAGATAGCAGACTGAACATGAGCCAGGAGGGTGCCCACATGGCCAAAAAGGCAAATGGCATCCTGGCCTGTACCAGGAATAGTGTGGCCAGCAGGCCCAGGGCAGTGATTCCTCCCCTGTTCTTGGCACTGCTTAGTCTGTCCCTTGAGTGCTGTGCCCAGTTCTGGGCCCCTCAGTTTAAGAGGGACCTTGAGCTGCTCAAACACATGCAGAGAAGGGCAACAATGCTGGTGAAGGGTCTAGAACACAAATCCTATGAGGAGCAGTTGAGGGAGCTGGGGGTGTTTATCCTGGGGAGGAGGAGGCTCAGGGGAGACCTCATCACTCTCTACAACTCCCTGGCAGGAGGGTGCAGCCAGGTGGGGGACAGCCTCTTCTCCCGGGAAGCCAGCAACAGGACAAGAGGACACAGCTTTAAGCTGCTCCAGGGGAGGTTTAGGCTGGACATTAGAAAGAAGTTCTTCACTGAATGAGTGATTGAGCATTGGAATGGGCTGCCCAGGGAGGTGGTGGAGTCACTGTGCCTGGAGGTGTTTAATAAAAGACTGGCTATGGCACTCAGTGCCATGGTCTGGTTGACAAGGTGGTATTCGGTCATAGATTGGACTCCGTGATCTCAAAGGTCTGTTCCAACCTAGTTGCTTCTGTGATTCTGTGAACCCCTGGACAGGACACATCCCAGTGCATTGGTATCTAGTAATTTTGATCTAATTTGCACCTGTGCACATGGAGGATGGTAATGCTAGCACAGAAGGAAGGTCCTCAGCTGTAACTAAGTTACTGTTCATTGGCTAATGTGTTTTCATGAACACTTTGTTGGTTTGCTTTTTGTACCTGCTAATGTGATATGGTGAAGGCAATTTGGTACTGTGCTTGCAAAGCTAAATTAAGCCTGGCAGGCAGCCCAGGAAGCCCTGCCACGTGTCCCAGCTGCTCACGGCACTCGCGGTGTGCTCCGCTTCCCCAACTTTGCTGCTGCACATTTTTCTTCAGCTGCTTGCAAACAACAGAGATCTTGTGGTCAAAAACTTCCTCATGATTTGGCATAGGGTAAACAGAAAAATTTCATGAAGAGGATTTCTTGCAAAGATGGACTGAGTTTGCAATTCAATTTTTTTCCCTTTTTTTCCCCTTTTTTCCCCTAGTTTCAAAGACGAATGTGACAGACTCCTCCCTCCACAGGTGAAGTCAGCAAATTGGTGGAGACATTACACAGACTGACTTTCAGGAAAAGAGGGAAAAAGTATTTTATTTTTTTCGAATTCTGAGCACCATTACCCCTCACCTCTGAACCAAGAAAGACTTTATGTGGTGTCATAATTTAGCAAATTACTTCCTCAAAGGAAGGTCAAACATTTTACCATTCGATCAATGGGAAGCGACTTACAAATCATGTGTATTGATCATTGTAATCATTCAGAGGAATGTAGGGCAGACACTAAAATCACATGCACTTAGTCTTAATTGCCCACATTAAAGCAATTATGTCCCAAAACTGTCATTGTCTAATGCTATGCATACTACCCAGCATGGTAACTTTTAGCCATACATATTTAATCATAAATCAGCCTCTTAGGTCTACTGCACTGAAGACTTACAATATTGCTGTAATTATGCAAATATAACTATGTCTTTTTTCATCAATGTGTAAGATCATGTTGCTTTGGGGAGCCAAGTGGAGGAAAATAAACCCATATATTAATGCAGCTGGTATTTAATGCATATATTTTATGGCTGTGCTACGTGTTCATGACACAAGTACTTAAAGTGACCTTAAATTGCTAATGAACAGAGAGCCTTTGTAAAAGCAGTCACAGGTCAAGGACTTGTAGATAAAACTTGTTGAGAGGTACATTGATGGTAGGCTTGTGTCAGGCTAGTGCTGTTTGTTCGAGGATGTTTATAAACTTTATTTTCCAGAGGATCATTTCAGCTATAAGTGTCTCAGACAAACACCAATTGGTAGAATCAAAATAAATGTTTTCTGATCTTGTAAACATAATGTGGGTGCCTTTTTCCTTTTGTCAAAGAAGTCAGTGTGTTGTCTCAGGAAAGTTTTGCTTTGATAAACTGAAAGAATTGAATTGAATTCAACTGAATTCAAATTCAAACTGAAAAGAATTGAATTTGAATTGAAAGATTGGTCAGGAATATATTCCTTTTACCATTCCAGAAACTATTTCTAAACAGATCTGAAAAAATTAACAATTCTTGGTATGTTATATACCTTGTATACCTTGCAAACAAGAATTTTTGAAATCACAATTATTATCTGATATGGAACAGCCAAATTTAAGAATTTCTCAGAAAGTATGACCTAAAGTCCCTTAAAATTCAGGAGACCAATTCTCCTGCCTTCCTGGGCTGAGATCTAGATTTGCCTCAGTCAATTCCCAAGCAGCTTTCCAGAAACATCATCTAATAAAGAACAGAACAGGTCATGGAAAGAAAAAAATGCAGAAGAGACTGCATTGTAACACAAGAGAGCAAAAGGAAGGAGCTTCACACTACTTCATCTACAGCCTGCTTTCACTTCTTGACTCCCCTCTGAAGGAGTGCAGAGCAGGCTGTGCTCTGGCTCTGCATGCAGAGGCACAAAGGGCAGGTGCAGAGAGGGAAGACAGGCTGCTGGGATTGCCAGGCACCTCCACGTTACCTGCTCCTCTGAGCTTTACTGGAGCCTGAAACATCACATCATCTAGCAAGTGTTGATCACATCAGTAGTTCTGCAAAATGTTCTTGCACCTTCTCAGTCTTCAGAACGGTAGGCTGCTGACACACAGGCCCAAGGGTACTTCTGTGAAACCTCAAAAGGTAGTGAGACATGCTGCCTTTTTGGCAATGGGCTCTAGAAAAGGCATGTGCATCTTCACTGGGAGACGTGCAAGCTGCAGATCTCCCAACAAGCTTCAGAGCTGCAGGAATGGGGAACTGTGCATGGAAGCTAAGAGCTAAATTGATTCAATCCTGGGAAGATCTCTGACTCCAAATCTCAGGCAAACTTATTTTAACAAGTTTTTGAGAATGTCAGCAACATTTCTGATCTTCTGGGGGTCTTAACCTGCTCAAAACAGCAATGTGTAGAGCGTAAGATACCCTGTAGTCACATGTGCATCCAGGTGGGCACTGAATCACAAGTAATTTAGTGCGGGCTTTTAAAAGAGAGAAAGTATGTAATTTCTCTCAGAAGCCCTTAGTCCCAAAAGAGTGATTCAAGCATTAAACACTGAGCAGAGAAGAAAGCTGTTTCGGTGGAGGAAAAACGACATAAAATGTATGGGCTCACAATGTTTGCGCCAAATCTGATCAGAGTACCTACCAGGTTACAGGCTGGCCCTGGATATGGCCAGTTTGGGGACAGTTCCCTGTGTCTCCCTGCACGGCTGGGTGGTGAGGTGCTGCAGTGTGCCTGATTGCTCGGGAATCCCAGCACTTCCCGCACTCGCACAAGTTGTTTGGCTGGATCCTTTATGAAAGTTAAAATTGGTTTGTCATTTTCTTTTTGCTTCTCACACCTTATCTAGTTTCTACATTCTTCCCACTTCAGCAGTCAAAGTGATTGAAAGCCGAAAACTGAGCAGATCTGTCCCTGCAGCAACTTTCCTCGCGTTTCTCATTTACTGTTTTATCAAACGGGCTCTTTGTCTTTGCAGTCCCCTGATGTTGCCTCTGTTACACGGTGATATTCTTCAGGTCATGGGGGTTAAAAGGGGGCTAAAAAGGAGATCATACTGGACTTGCTTTACACAGACATGTAGCATTAGACCCAATGCCCAATAGAGGAAAGATATACTACTCCTATTTGATGAGCAGCAGGCCAATAAATTCATTAATCATCATTTTATGCCTCATCAAACACTACCCAAGTTCCTCCATGGGAGTTATACAAATTAGCCACTGAAAAGGCAGTAATTTTAGTTTAGCTAGGTAAGTGCTTTTTGATTGCCTTCCTGAACAATGCTTCCCTTGACAAGCTAATAAATCAGCCCTTTCTGAATCAGAAGTGCAGCAAGTGCGAACAATAACTCCACATAGTTTCTCCGCTGATTTCAGCTGGAAGGCCTAAGAGGATGATCTGGGATCAAAGTCTCTTACTTTATTGCAGAGCAAAAGCTTTCTTTATGAAGAAGAGCTACAGAGAAATGAGGGAAGGGGGATTTTTTTAATCAATTAATGAGAGAAAAAGTCCTGAAACAAAAAGGAGGCTAAGTCTCCAATTGCAGGGATGCTGGGAGGCCGGCAGGGCAGTTCGGGCAGGAGCCAGCCCTGCCGCAGGTGAGGCTGGAGGCATAAATCGAGGGGCTGCTTCTGTGGAGAGTTACAGATTACCAGGGCGAGTCAGAATACAGACTGTATTTAATCTGCGACCAATTGATTCCTTGAGTGTTTCAGGTATTTGTAGTGTAGGTTTAGATTTGTTGGGTGGCTTTACAGTGGGAAGCCTTGAGGCTGTACTGTCTTATCTTTTTTTCAAATTGCTGCCTTTGACAGTATCATTTTTTTTAACTTGGCCGTAAATCATTTCACTAATCAGCTGTCACCAGCCAACATGCATACATTGGCATTCAGCCGGAGAATTTGTTTTGGAAGGCCTTTAGCAACAAAAACTATGTTTGTATCAATAACCGTCTGTTAATGTCTCATGCATACGGATGTAGAACATGGGGAAGAACAAGGGGAGACGGCAGTAACGGAGAACAATTTTGGAGGAGGGAAGAGGGGAAGAGGGGAAGAACATTAATTGCCGCGTAGGGCTCAGCCTCCCCCCACCCGCCGNGCCGGGGCGCGGGGCCCCCCGCCCATCCGCCGCGGCGGAGTTCGATGCTTCCCTCTCCCCGAGTCTAGACCTGAGGTATTTTAAGTACAGTGTGTCTCTTCTCCTCTTCATTAACTTTCCCTCCACACATCACTGCATGCCTCTGAAAATAACTTGGCAAACCGGGAGCAGTTTATCTCTTTTATCTTGGGACCTGATCCAATTAAATAAGTGCACATTTACATTTGCATCCATCAGCCATGAGCGTGGAGAGGTCTGTGGTTAGCTTTAGGCAAATAAGAGCCAATTTCGGGGAAAAAGAGGTATCAGGACGATGCCGCTCCCTTCCCGTC
>WAAG01058300.1:66299-79901 GCA_013390105.1 Tichodroma muraria | reverse complement strand
GGTGTCTTGATGGAGCTGCACGCCTCTGGAGCCTCCCTTCCACCTAATTGCTGTAAAATCCCTGCCAGGGACCCAACTGCTCCCTGTGGTCACCCCAGCAACTCCCCCAGCTGCCTGGCTTTGAGCTTGCAGGGCAAGCACATCCTTGTGCCCAGATGGATGTGAAATAGCAGGAAAGTAGGAATTGGGAGTAAAATAAGGACTGTATTTTTATTGGGAAAAAAAGGGTTTCTGTTAATTGCTAAGATTTTGTACTGGATCAGAATTTATTGCATTTTTGGTTTCCTGTTAGTGTAGGGTTTAACATGTCAAATTGTAAGGAGGAATAGCAACACACTCACCGGGATATAAATATCATAAATAAAACATGTTGCCACTGTGATTATCAGAAATAATAAAGCACTTGACAGAAAACCCCAAAGGTATCTTTCCCCCTGACCCTCCAAAGGATCTGGGCAGTTTCACCTTGGATATTTGATCTTGTTTCTTGGGTTTAAAGTGTGACATTTTACTAAAGCTGCCCTTGCTGGAGTAATTGTTGCTGGGGATAAAGACAACTGCAAACTCTGAGATAGGCGATGGGTAAAGCAACACAAATCCTTTCGTGTCAGTAAATATCATGTCTGAAATGTGATAATAGATCTGATTTTGTATCATTTAGGAGCACGAAAGGGGTTTTTTCTGCTTGAATAAACATACAAGATGGTATTAAAGCTTTTCAGTTAAACTCATAGTCAAATAGATATCAAGAAAACTCTACCTTTATTGGTGATGCTGTGCATAAAATTATCCAGGCATCACAAGGAAGGAGTGTGAAATCAGCCCAAAGTTTCCTCCCTGAATTGATGCCTCTTCCTTTTCAGACTGTGCAGCTGTTTAACAGTGACATTTAATAGTGTATTGGAATAATTGCTGGAGTTTACTGCTCATTACTTCTTTAAAACCCCAGGAATACAGTAACAGTTCTTTGATTTTTTTTTTAATAGGAAAATAATTTTCACTATAAAGGTTGAAGGAAAACATGTGCTCTGTACTTATAATTTGATAAAGTCGCTGCTGTTTCTCTGCTGTATTTTAATTCTTAAAATTATCATTTCAATTGCAGTTGTGCAGGCTCTAGAAGGAGGACTTAAAAGGCGAGTTATTAATTTTTCTAAGCAAAGTGTTCTAGGCCAGTTCCTGACGGGCCACACCGCAGCAGCTGCAGATCTGCTGTGCCAGGCCGTGCCCACCCTGCACCGAGGCCCCTTCGTGGGAAGAGCTTTCGGGGTGGGAAGAGCTGCCAGTGCCCCTGGGAGGCTGTGCTCTGGGTGTGGGCACAGGTTTTGCCTGACGGGAGCCCCCTGCTCGCAGCTGCCGGGCGCTGGGGCCGGACAGGAGGCTGCAGGCCCGCGGGGCGTGCCGGGCTGGGTCAGGGCCGGTCCGTGCACTGCTGCGGCCGCTCCTCTGCCCGCCGTGGGCACGGGCTCCCTGCTCCTTCCCGTCTGCTCCTGAGCACAGCTGAGCTCAACGGCACGGCTGTGGGCTTCGTACCCTTACAAACGTTCTTCAGATAAAGGACAAGGCATGGTTATGACTCTTATTGTTAAAAGTGGCCTCTGATCTTCATCGTGCGCTGGAAACTGAGGGGGTAACACAACATTTCTGCAGAGGAAAGGCCTCCCCTGGAAGCCTCTCCCTTCCTGACACTGTTATTCACCAACAAAATTGCTTCTAAAAAACCAAATTCCTCTCCCTGCGGTGCAGTGCCTGGGCACCTGATGGACATTGGCATAGTGCTCTGCAGTGAAATGCAGCTTCATTGGTTTCCACCCTCTGGATGTAAATTATTGTGCTCATCTAACATTAATTAGCTTTAAAATAGCAAACAGCCTTCTCAGCAACATGCAGAGGTGATGGAGCATGTCCAGAGGAGGAAACAGAGCTGGGCAGGGGCTGGAGCCCCAGGAGAGGCTGAGGGGACTGGAAAGGGGCTCAGCCTGGAGGAAAGGAGGCTCAGGGGGCCCTTCTGGCTCTGCACAGCTCCTGCCAGGAGGGGACAGCCGGGGGGAATTTGGGATCTGCTCCCAGGGAACAGGGACAGGAGGAGAGGGAACGGCCCCAGGCTGGGCCAGGGGAGGCTCAGGGTGGACACCAGGAGCAATTTCCCCATGGAAAGGGTGCTCAGGCCTTGGCAGGGGCTGCCCAGGGAGGTTTGGAGTGCCCATCCCTGGAGGCGTCCAGGGCAGGGCTGAGGTAGCAGGGAGTGCTCTGGGCTGGGACAAGGTGGGGATGGGGCACAGCTGGGACTCGGTGATTCTGGAGGTATTTTCCATCCTTGCCACTCCTGGGATTCTTCTGTGACTGCTTTTCAAGCGAGGGAACTCAGGCCCTCCAGCAGCTCCACTGCCCCTGGCTGGACACGAAGCCAGGGCTCGCGCTGGGTGTCAGTAAGAGCAGGTCTGTCTCTCAGACTTGTATTCACCAGTGTGGGGGAAAGAGTCTCTCAACACAAATATTATTCACTTCTAAATTCTTTTTAAGCTTCAAGTTGTTCAGCAATGAAAGGAGAGAGCAATCTAATCAGAGCAGTACTTGCTACATTTTGAAGTGAGAGCAGTCCCACAATTCGCAGGCTCAATCATTTCCCAATCACAATTAACGTCATGTTAGCTAAGGAGTCATGAGAGAAAAATAAAGGGATGGGCACGCCCAGATGGAAACGTGGGGAAGGCTCACATGCTGCTCACTTTCAGAGCCCCTGAGCTGACATTGCTGTGTAATGAAAGTCCTCCCCTCGCAAAACTGAAGAAACCAGATAGACAGTCCCAGTAAGATCCAGCAAACCAAACCTTTTCCATAGTGTCCTCAACTGAGAACAGTGACATTCTCGGGGTTGTTTCTTTCTTCTCCCCAGCTCTCCTGGAGTCAGCGGAGGCTGCAGGCAGGGAGGGGGACACAGCATCTGTGGCCAGTGGAAGGGAGCTCTGGGCATGCCGGCCATGTCCTGCTGAACTCTGCTGAGCCTCCTCTCTGAGCAGGAGCTGCTCTGCCAGGACCAAAGCCAGCCCCTGCAGTGGCACTTCCTGACTCCCAGCAGCACACCTGGACGCCTGGATGGAACATTGTAAAATTCCACTTCACTGACCTTCAAAAAATACAGAATTTATGGCAAGGTTGACCAGTCTGGTCAGAGGATGGTACATTTCCATCCTCTGGCAATTCCAGCTGCACCACATTCCAGGTGTATTTGACATTGCCATGGGGATTGTGCTCACTCATTTCAGAGCTTAAATCAAGGCAGTGAGCTGCTGTTTGCAGAGAGCAGCATCAACTGGAGACTCTCTGGGTTTGCTGCTCTGCAGAAGGCAAACACTGAGAGCATCTCTTCCCCAGGAATTTGGGAGATCTAAAGTGAAACACGAGTCCAACAGTGTAAAAGGAAGAAAGGTGAAGAGTTAGTTAACAAGAAGCAAACATGAAGTGATGTGGTCACATTTGTCAGCTACTGTTATAACACTATTACTCATGGTTTCCCCATATAAGATCATTTCAAATTGAAATTAAACCTTCCTAGCCCTCCAGTTACCCCAGCTGGCAGCCCGCAGCCTTTTCACGCTGCCATGTCATCAGCAGCTGCCACTTTCTGCAGGGAGAGGATTTAAAGGATAAGGGAAGAATCATCTCTTGGCGCCAGTCACAGGTGCTGGAAGGAAACAAGAGACTCGTGGGTCGGGCAGGGCAGCAGCAGCAGCATCAGCATCAGTGCCCTGTGCTCTGTACCCTGTTCCCTGTGTCCTGTGCCCTGTGTCCTGTGTCCTGTGCCCCGTGCCCCGTGCCCCATGCCCTTTTCCCTGTGTCCCTCGCCCTGTGCCCTGTGCCCTGTGTCCTGTTCCATGTGCTCTGTTCCCTGTGCCCTGTTCCCTGTGCCCTGTGCCCTGTTCCCTGTGCTCTGTGTCCTGTTCCATGTGCTCTGTTTCCTGTGTCCTGTGCCCTGCGCCGTCTGCCCTGAGCCCTGTGTCCTGTGCGCTGTTCCCTGTTCCCTGTTCCCTGTTCCCTGTGTCCTGTGTCCTGTGCCCTGCTCCCTGTTCCCTGTGTCCTGTGTCCTGTGTCCTGTTCCCTGTGCCCTTTGCCCTGTGTCCCGTGTCCTGTTCCCTGTTCCCTGTTCCCTGTGCCCGTGCCCTGTGCCCTCACCTGAGCCTTGGGCGCGGCGATCCCAGCGCAGGACGTGCCCCCAGGACACAGCCTGGCCGAGGAGAGCGCCAGCAAACTGGGACTGCTCCCCAAGCGGCTGGGCAGGAAATCTGCCCCCGGAGAGGGCTGGTGCTGCTGCTGTCCATCCCTGCGCGAGGCACGGGCTGTGCAAGCACCGCAGGGCTGGGGGAGGTCAGGCACCACCTCTGACACCCAAACCTCTGCTGGGCACACACAGGAGGGGCCTTCCCTGCAGGCGTTCACTCAAACCTAAAAACATCCTTGCTCCTACTTGATGCCCATTGGGTTCCCGTTTATCATCAGCCTAATGATTTTAGTAATATTGTAAATTAAATTATTTGAGCATAGCTGCTTTGGATCCCCAGGTTTTACTCTAATTAGTGCTAATGTTTTGAATCATCTCTGACTTTAAAGCAAAATTTGGTTTGGGCTTAACAAATGATAATTCCCATGTATCTGCAGGATCTCTTCTCTTTTTCAGTGCATTAATTTTCCATCTTCAAATTGAAATGAAAAAACCCAAAAAATTTCTAGCACATTTTAAAGTCATTTTGAATTAGTAAAACTATTTTGTGTTAATGAAATTGAAATGTTGTCATGATGATAATCTTCAAAAGTCTTTATTTTTGTAAGTGTAAGCACTAATGGCTTCGCTTGGACAAGCTCTTTGGGAATGGAAGATCAAAAACGTTCCTTTTAAACTGTTGAAACAAAATGTGTCGCTTGACTGAAATACTTGATTTCAGTGTTTTAAAACCAAAATTTTATTGAACTTTATTTGATGTTTTAAAACAAACTAGATTTAAATGACAATAGAACTTTCCATTGAAAAATCTTTTGACTTTCAGATGTAACTAACATGGAGAAAATAGTCAACAGAGAGCTTTGAAGTGCCCGAATCCCCCGAATCAGCTGTAGCGGAGGCACAAACAGAGCCCAGCACCTGTCAGCACTTGAGAGCAGTCCTGGCTGCACAGAGCAAAGGGACGGCTGCTCCTGACGGGCAAAAGGAGTGGGGGAGCATCCCCGTCCTGACTAACTCCTGTCCTCGCCGCCAGGGCAGGAGCGGCAGCTCCGCAGAGGAGCGGCCCTCAGGGGCCTGCAAAACAGAAGAAATTTCTCCAAGAGATTGTGTGCATACCTAATTGCTCCTGTAAAGTGTTTGAACACTTTTTAGATCTGAAATCTCTTAATTAGTCCCACTACATTGAAGCAGTGTGTTCTGCATGGGATTCAGTCATCCCTAAAATTATTTTCTAAAATAAATGAGTAGAGAAATGACATTATTTGTTAGAATTTTATCTAAAACTGGGCTGTGACATAAGGAGAAACAAGCTACACGTTTTTAACATTAACAGCTCCTGGCATGGACATGAGAGCTGTGTGTGAGCAGCAAAACCCTCATGACAACACGTGTGCATGTGTAAAACGTTGGCACTGCTGCCACTCCAAGGGAGACCCACTTTTATTTGCGGGAGGCATTCCATGGGGTGGCTCTTCCACACGGGAAGCCTCAGTCCCATTCAGCTTTGCAGTCCCACGCAGGTGTGTGTGTAAGAACAACCCGTGGGTGTCCCGGTGCCACCCTCCTGCCGTGCCAGAGGTGTGGGGCTCAGGGGGTGGGGAGGGAAGGGCTGAGAGAAAACCCAACAGCACCACTGGCTGCAGGGCCTGCGGCTCACAGCTGTCTGCTCCAGGAGCCACTGAGCAGCCACCTTCTCTCTGGTGCCAGGGCAGGGGCTCTGCCCAGCACCTCTGTGTGGGCACCACCCTGGAATCACAGTCGATAGGGCTGGAAAAGCCCTGTGAGGTCAGTGGGTCTGAGCATCAGCCCAGCACCACCACCATGGGCACCATTGTCCCCACTGGCACCTCACACGTTTTTTGAGCCCTCCCAGGGACGGTGGCTGCAGCAGCGCCCTGGGCAGCTGTGCCAGCTGTGGGGGAGTGGGGCCCGATGCTCCTTCCCAGCTGCAGGAGTGGCCAAATGCCACTGGGGCTGGGTCTGCCTCGCCACTGAGCTGGTGATGTGCATCCCCTGCAGACCTCTGAAGGAGAGGAAAATCATTGTTTTCTCATGGAAGTTTTGATGTGATGCTTGTGTGTACTGGAACAAGCCTCTCATCAGTGACACACTGACTAAAGCAAGGGCAGAAACGCCTTCAGTTTGCTTCACCTGCAAAACAACAGCAACTTTCATCAGAGAAAAGGAAGGGCCAGCAGCCTCCTCCTGCGAAACAGACTTTTTACTCTCTCTGAGTAAAAAGAGAATGGCTCTTGTTAAGAAATACTGGTTTATTGCAGCAGGCTGGGAGATAAGAGTGAAATACCAAACATACATGCACAAAAAGAATGTGTGAAAAACGGGAATGATGAGGTCTTTGGAGCAGGTTCCTGCCCAAGTGTTTGAGGTGCAGCAATGCATCATATCTGCTGGAGAAGTTGAGGGAAATTGCAGTATAATCAATTAAAATTGGGGCCGCTGTGCCTGGACAAAGCTGTCTCAAAGCAAAATAGATTACTTCTTTGCCTTTTTGCCAAGGTCATGTGACTTTGCAAAGAGAGGATGGAGGTGCAGAAAACACTCCACTGGCAGGGGAGGAGATGCCTTCCTGAGGATTAACTTTACCCGGGGGTCAGAGGGAGGGGATGCTGCCTGGCAGGGAAGGGATTTGCTCTCAAATCATGTGTGGCACTTGGGCACATGCAGCAGTGGTGGCCCTGGCAGTGCTAGGGCAACGGCTCGACTCGATGGTCTGAACAGGCTTTTCCAGCCTTAGTGATTGTGGGGTTCTTTAGGAAATGGGGATCAGTGCTCCCTCTCTGCTGATACTCCAGGAGTGCCACAGGAGTCACTGCCAAGCTGGGTGTGGGTAACCAGCCAAGAGTTACTATGGCTGCAGCTCCATTCCTTTCCTCTTTCCCTCTCGTGGGAAGGGAGCAAAGGACAAAGGCTGACCCTGCCTTCCTGTGACCCCAGCAGCAGCGTGGCCCCTCGCTCTGGAGCAAGGCCAGTGGTGGCCATCAGTGGCCACCAGCTCCATGTGCTGGTCCTCCAGCGCTCCCCTCCCAGCACTGGGGTCACATCCCGGCTTCCGAGGAGACATTTCTCATTCTCAGGTGTCTCCTCGGCGCTGCTACCCCTGAGCCAGGAAGAGCTGCCCATCTCTCAGGTTGCTTGGCTTCATGATACTAAACCTTTCCAGCTGACCTGCCAGCAGCATCCAAGGTGCACTTGCTCCTTCACTGACAATCCACCCAGAGGTAATTGATGAGAGGTGATTTCAGAGAAAGAAAAGAAAGGGGGAGAGAAAAAATACTGATACGGTTTTTAATCAAACACGTAGAGAGGAAAAAAGAGACTATAAAAGGCAGAGCTGTTAACAGAGTTCATCCCTGGACTACTCAGTGCTGTTATTACTGAAAACATTGACATTATTTCTGTTATGATGGCTGGGTCAATACGAGGAGAAGCTGCTGCAGTTAAATTCTCTCTTGCTGCATTTCTTGGCCTGTGTTATCTCAAGCTCTCAAGTTTCCATCTTATGCCTTTATCCTGTCTTGGCAATAGCATTGAATATTGATAAGTAACTAAATGTAGACAGTTTCCCAGGTGACTTCTTCTGCTGAAAACCCAAATTTGCACTTTTTTGGGTGCCATATGGGTCCAATTACCCATTAACTCCCAAGGAGGACAGCTCAATCCAGTATCACGTTAAGGTGTGCAATATGTGGGCTGAGATTGTTTTCCTGCTGGCATTTGCTTGCAAGAATTTAAATTTCCTGTCAATCACAAGACAAGCAAGTTATTTTCACTGTGCCATTGAGACCCAACTGTCACAAAGAAAATATCACAAAAGGCACAAAAATGGCACCTTTTTGATGGTACAACATGATTACCCTGATCTTATATTTTGTTGTGGTTTCTATAGATTATTTTTCTGCCTTTTTTTTTTCCAGAACAAAGTTCTTGCTTTGATGCCTCTCTTTGATAAAGTTATAAAGCTGTGCCAAAGATTTGAAATCTGTCATGGGACTTCTCTCTTCTCGGGAACGAGTTGCAAATGATGTCCCCCATAGTTTTTAAAAAAAAGCTGCCTGCCTCTCCATCAGCGAAGATTCCTCTGTGACACTGTGAATCTCTCAGTTTTTCATCTCTGCTTTTGTCTGAATCCTGCTGAAATATTAACAGGGTTCCTCGCAGCTGGCATGAGATCCAGGGCCTGCTCAGCACATCCCTGTTGATATTTATTCCAGGGGGACTCCAGGGCAGCAGGAACCAGAGGACAGCAGTGGCACAAACCCTTCCCTGGCACTGGGAGGGTCTCCAGTGCCCAATTGCCAGGGCAGCCATCCTGGCCTCATCCCACCTTAACACCATTGCTCTGGGAAGAAATATGGAGCTTTGTCCCTCGTGGGTATCAGCAGGAGGGAGAGCAACGTGGCCAGAGGCAGCAGTGGAACTCGCAGCCACGGAGCAGGAGGGGCAGCAGCAGTGGGACCTCCAGAAGCTGTGCAGAGGAAAGGAATCAGATGTGTTTGATGGGGAGACCCCAGGCTCAGCACCACGGGCTCCTGGTGCGTGGGGAGGCCGTGCCAAGCTCTGCTCCTCACTCCTCTGCAGTCCCAGGCCAGAGGAGCTCGCGGAGAACCACTGTAGACATTCCCATGCTTGTGGTCTGTATTTCCTTGGCATTCTGCTTTTGTCTTCATAATGCTGCTGAGGATGGTGCTCTTCATTGCCTAAAAGCCCTTTGAAAAAGAGGAAGGACCTCATATGAGCTGTGGAAATACGAGACTCCTGGGTTTCACCTGGTATCCACTGTCTGGGAGAGGAGGAAAAGGAGCAGACAGGCTATGGAACATTTCACAGAGCACTAAACAGTGAGGCCAATGTCAGGGACCCTGTCTGGGGTTCTGCGGGGAATAAAAATTGATAGTGAAGTCAGGTATTTCTTAATGCAATTTTTGTTTCCATGAACACAGGAGAAACCAAATAACAAGAGAGCATTTATTTGCTTGCAGCTCCAGCCCTCTTTCAGCCAGCACTCAACTCAGAGAGCACAGAGACCTCTGAGGCTCCCATCAAGGCTGCACTTGCAGCATTTGTTCATTTTCCTGTCTGATGCCCAGTGTGTACTGTCTTTTCCCGGTTCCCCTGCAATACCCCAAATTTATTTCACATGCTCAGTAATGGCTTGGCTCCCATTTGAGCTTGCTGTGGGTGGGGCCATGTTTTTACAGGCCTAGGCTACCAATTTCTGTAAGAAAATGGGAGATTAAAAGGTCTCTTGCATAGTAAAGGCCAAATATCTCTTTCCCCAACAGTGAGAGGGATTCTTTGCTGTGCCAGGATTGTTCACACAGGCATCCCTGGATATATCTGCCAGTCTGAGGGAGATTAGGGTGGGATGGGGCAGTACACCACGGCCCTGGGGGTGGAAGCTTCTGCTCCCACATCTCCCTCCCCCAGCGTGCTCGAAGCTCGGCACCAAGGCTGAAGTTGCCTCGAAGGGCAGGCGGGATAACAGGATAATGCCCGAGGCAGGGGTGAGACGAGGAGTCCTGGCTGACCAGGGCCCCTCTGCGGGGCCAGCAGCCTCATTCAACCCCCAATGACACCGTCACAAACACAGGGAAGGAAGTTTTTGTAATTGCTGGGAAACAGAGCACCGACAAAGTGAGTCCTGAGGAACTCCCTCCCGTCCTGCCCTGCACCAGATCGGGCTGTTCACCGGGCAGGCGGGACTGCTGCTGCTGAGACCCGGCCCCTGCAAGTCCTGCACGGAGCCAAGTGCTGCAAGGGGCTCTTCGTGCCTCCCTCCGTCCCTGCTGAGCCTGTGTACATCTCAGACTGCTCTGCTCCTCAGGCAGGGCTGCCCAGCCTGCAGGCAGCAGCAGGGTGCAGCTGCGAGCACACACCTCTGGAAAGGGAAAATCCTCGCTTGGACTCAAACCCTCAGCACAAATATTGATGGCAAGAGAAGCGCTCCGTGTCTACCAGAAGCCACGTCGGCTGCAGGAGGATTTATGCTGCGTGTATCAATCTTGCTTGCAGGGAAGGATTATTAATGTTGTGGTTTTAACCATATGCATGTTCCTCTTCAAATAAAAAAAAAGCGAACCTTGAAGTTGCCAGATGAAGACTGCATTTATCATCTTCAGCATGAGTGCCGCTGAAATACTCAAGCTCTCCAGCTCCCACATCTGTCAAACGTGGGGCTGGGTGGGAGCAGCCGGCTCGGTGTTGCAGATTTGCACAAAACCCAGCACCCACCCAGCTGAAATCCCACATTTTCATAGGGAGACTGTTTACTACTACACTGTAGTAAACAGTCCCCACTACAAGGGCATGTAGTGACAGGGCTTGGGGAAAGGATCCCAGTGCCAGAGGGCAGGGCTGGATGGGACATTGGGAAGGAATTTTTCCCTTGGAGGGTGGGGAGGCCCTGGGATGGAATTCCCAGAGCAGCTGGGGCTGCCCCTGGATCCCTGGCAGTGCCCAAGGCCAGGCTGGACACTGGGGCTGGGAGCAGCCTGGGACAGTGGGAGATGTCCCTGCCATGGCAGGGGTGGCACTGGGTGGGTTTGAGGTCCCTGTGGAGTCCGGGACTCCACGACTGACCATGGAGCCCCTGGGCCAGGACTGGGTCTGGGCAGGGCTGGTGGCAGCCAGGCCCCAGCACGTGCCCAACAAAGCAATTTTATTTTCTCTTCTGGGTCCATGGTTCCCTGGGAACACTTCTCCCTCCACAAGTGATGCACACAAATTACCAATGCTGAGCACCTGAAACTCGATTTCTCACTTCTTTGTGAATTCTGTTGAAATTCCTGTGCTCCCTCACCGACAACGAGGAGGTGGGAAACAAGTGCGGAGACAGCAGAGAAGTAAAACATGGAGTTGTAATAATTCAGTTGTAAATGTCGGCGCTGTGCATGTGGGCGCCAGACCTTTCTTAAAAATAATTCAGATAAACTACCATTTGCAGTTTTGCAAATCCAGCACCCCCCTAGGACACAGGGAGATGAATTCTGTGGTGCTGCCAAAGCCAGGTGATTAATAATTAGCCTTTAAACTTCCTCATAATTTTTCCAGCTGCTGACAATGCCTTTTGCATATAATCATGTCTCACTCACTGCATTACAGGGTGTTTTTTTAATTGATTTCTTAAAAATAGTCTTTTGTTAAACTTCAGCTCAAAAATAATTTTTAAAACCCTGTAACTTAATCAATTTTCCAAATCTGCTCAATCAAATCTACTGACAAAAAAAATGGCCAAAAGGAACCGCCACTTCTGTTTTCAGAGTGAAATTGGGGGGCGCATTTCCAGGGCTCAGGAGCTGTGCATAACGCAGACAATAAACCAATAATTGTGTCATCCCACCTGTTCCCATTCAGGTATTGATAAGAACGTTATCAGCCTTTGGAGACACTGATTCATTGTGTTGTGGAGCAGATATGAAAAAATAAATTCTTGATGGAAGCTGTTAATATGAATTCCCTCTCTGTTATGCGTATTAAAGGAATTTCAGCCCATCAGGAACTAATCACATTTCATTTTCTCCTATTTTTTTTCACTCATGGTCAACACATACTGGCACAGCTGAGGTGTAGGATAATCAAAGCCTTCTTCATGGTTGAATAAATTTAATACTCTTGCTTCATCAGTGCAGTGTATTAAAAAGTCCCCTGACAGATTTAGCTCGATTGTTTAAGGCGTCACTCCGGAGCGCAGCATTACAGATTTCACCTACAGTATGGGGAGCCTTGGCTTTCATTTGTCTGGAACATGACACAAGGAATTGGATTGAAATAAGTTTCTTTGAAAAACACAGCCAGTTGATGAAGTCATAATACAATCTCCACAACCTAAGTGGAGAAATAAGTGAACATTAATTTGGTGTTTGCAATAGCAGGCAGCACTAATAGCACAGGTATTTGTAGCTGTAAATAAGTAATTCAACAATGTAATGTCATACCAAGTAGATATTTGTTTTATAAACAAACAAATTACAAACAGTTCCACTATGTTTAAAATACTAACTTGCTTTTCTACGGCATAATTTTGTTACTAAAAGTGCCAGGTCAGCTGCTGTAATTCCCGTGAGAGTGAATCAGGCCTTTCCCTTCCTTCAGCTTGTGAGGACACCAGCCCTGTGAGGAGCCAGGGCTGGGCTGGAGCCCACGGGAGGTGAGGATCCAGCAGCTCCAGGGAGGGAGGCCCCTGCACCAGGCATGGAACAGCCTGTGCTACCCACCGAGCTGCTGGACAGCTCAAGCCACTTCCAGCAAAATTGTCAGCCCTTGGGTCCCTGCTGGGCACAGGTTTAGCTGAATTAGAAAACACCCAAGCAAAAGTGCTGATTTTCTAGTTAAGGTTTCTGCATTCAAAGCCAGAATGCAATTGGGGTAAAATGTCTTCAGCAGCACTGGAGATGAAATCCAAGAGCCTAAAGCCAGTGCCTGGCTCTGTGATAAATTCAAATGACGCCTCTTTGTTAAAGGCCAGGTTGCAACTTATATGAAATTCAATTAAAGTAAAAATATCTGTTTTCCTGGTCTTGCTAATAGAACAGCTGGTAATGACCTTGTTAATAACTCCAAACTTGCTCTGGGATATATCCAAGGGTGCAGATTTTCTAATAAATCATTTTGTATTCCACTGCACCACCAGAATTGTCTTGGTATACCTGTGACTAGAAATAAAAAGATACAGTGATGAAATGTCTATTACTATAGTTTTTCTGAGTGCAGATTCCCTCGAGATGGGCTCAGAGGGTTGGGATACAGCCAGGGGCTCAGCAGCGCTGCCCTCAGCAGCAGGACAGTGCCCACTCCGTGGGTGGCCGCCCCAGAGGTTCTCACCTCGTGGAACACCCAGAAGTGCCAGAAGGGAGGGGAGTTAGTTTCCTGCCAGTGGAAATCAGCAGACCTCACCCGAGACTGCCCAGCTCAGCACTGCCCCTGTCCCTGTCCCTCTCCTCCAAGGGCAGGAGCCAGAGCGCAGCAGGCTCTGGTGGCCAGGTCCATTGGGAGCAGCCATGGTCAGGAAGGAGAGGTGCAGGTCCCCAGAGCAGCCTGTCCTGCGCTCTGTGACATGTCCCATGCTCTGGGATCTCTCCCATGCTCTGGGGTCTGTCCCATGCTCTGGGATCTGTCCCATGCTCTGGGGTATGTCCTGTGCTCTGGGGTCTGTCCCGTGCTCTGGGGTCTGTCCCATGCTCTGGGGTCTGTCCCATGCTCTGGGATCTGTCCCGTGCTCTGGGGTATGTCCTGTGCTCTGGGGTCTGTCCTGTGCTCTGGGGTCTGTTCTGTGCTCTGGGGTCTGTCCCCTGCTCTGGGATCTGTCCCGTGCTCTGGGGTCTGTCCCGTGCTCTGGGGTCTGTTCTGTGCTCTGGGGTCTGTCC
>WAAG01058300.1:16187-65496 GCA_013390105.1 Tichodroma muraria | reverse complement strand
TGTCCCGTGCTCTGGGGTCTGTCCCATGCTCTGGGGTCTGTCCCATGCTCTGGGGTCTGTTCTGTGCTCTGGGGTATGTCCTGTGCTCTGGGGTCTGTTCTGTGCTCTGGGGTCTGTCCCGTGCTCTGGGGTCTGTCCCATGCTCTGGGGTCTGTCCCGTGCTCTGGGGTCTGTTCTGTGCTCTGGGGTCTGTCCCGTGCTCTGGGGGCTCTGCTGGGAGATGGGGAGGGCCTGTCATGGCCTTGAACACCTCAAAGGCTGCCCAAATCCACCCACCAACACCCACTATACAAAGCTGAGTTTAACTTCCCTGCTGGGGACAAAGCCCTGCTCTGCTTCCAGGTGGCCTGAAGAGGGGCACAGACCTTTTCCTTTGGGGCAAAACCAAGCCCGGTGCAAAAAATTCCAAACATTCTGCTTCATGCCCTGGTATTTTCAGGTCCCTTGGGCAGCGCTGAGTTCAGGGTCATTCCAGAAGAGCTTTCTCACAGACAGGCTTGGAAATTTGGGTTTTGCCAATAGCTCCAGTGCTGTGGGGTGCCCCAGAGGTCCAGGAATGTGTGAGCGTGTCCTCTCTCCCCAGGTGGGCAGCAGGGCAGGAGGTGGGGTGCTGGAGGGCAGCCCCCGCAGCGGTGCTGGGCTGCCTCATCCCCCTGCCCTCCCAGGACCTCAGTGCGCACCTCCTGCCAAAACACACGGCCAAAAATCACCCGACACGGCCAACACCCGCGCAAAATACAGGATTCACTCTGGAGAATGCAGAAGCAGCCCCCACGAGAGGCAGCACGAGCTGAGGGGACGCAAATCTACAGCTGCCAGTTATAAAGGCTATTAAGTAAAACACTGAGCTGGTAAAAAGATATTTATTGTTAGTATGGAGTCTATTACTATGTCATTAGTAATAATAACACCCAGATAATGAATTGAGCTTTTCTCCTAATGACTTGGGGTGTGGAATCATTCTTTCTAACTTCTGTTCTTCAGAAGACCACACACCAGGCAATTAATATTGTCACTTGCATGCCGAAGATCCTAACCCCACTGTGATTAGAGCAAATGAATAATTTGCCATTCAGATGTATTGAGAATAAAACTAGGATATGACTGAGAATAGAACTCCTGAGTTGCAAGCTGTAATAATTAACACCCAGCAGAGAAGCAGGGGAATGGTTCAGAAAGGCCTGGTCTGAAGTCTTCTCAAGGGGCTCTGAGAAGCTTGAACCAATCTCCCATAATTCAGATTTCTTCCTGGATCCAAATGGGGCCTACAAGGGAGTTGAGGAGAGACTTTTCATCAGGAACTAGTGACAAGACAAGAGGGAATGGCTTCCCACCCACTGAGGGCAGGGTTAGGTGGGATACTGGGAAAAAATTCTTCTCTCTGAGGGGAAGATCACCTGGGTGAGGCCCAGGAAAGCTGTGGTTGCCCCATCCCTGGAAATGTCACATGCCAGGTCAGACGGGGGGGAACAGGTCCCTTTAAGCTCCCTTGCAACCCAAACCACTCAGGGCCCTACAATGAGCTGGCAGAAGCTCAGGGAGAAGCTTTTCCCCAGGGACAGCCAGTGCCCCGGTGCCAGGGGCTGGTGGCACCGTGAGCCCCAGCCATGCTCTGGTACCCCCAGGCAGCCCCACGGGCAGCCCCCGCCCTGTGGCCACCTGATTCCTTCCCCACAGGCATCCCCCTTCCCAGGGACACCTCTGGCTGTTCTTATTCTCCTCCAGTCGCTTAAAGCTGCTTGAACAGATCCGTGCTCTCAGAGGAGCTGAGTAGGGACTGATGACATGAGAGTTTGAAGTTAAAAAAATAAAAAGGCAACTAGAAATACCTGGGAGAGGGAAAAAAAAAAACAAAACACACCACGTAATATTTATCATGGAGAAAATAACTATTACAATTATTAAGACAGGAAATGAAGGATGAGTCAGTAATGCAATTGTGGTTTTGAAATAACAGTACTTGGTTAACATCAGCCTCGAGTCTGGATCAATGGGGACTTGGAACCGTAAGGAATATAGAGGATATAAAGGAATATAAAGGATCTCTAAGGAATAAATGAAGATCTGCATAACTCAGCACGTGCCACACGTTCAGCTGTCACAGACAGAGAGGTGAAGCACGATGGGCAGAGGGGCACTCTGCTCCTGCTGGTCCATCATTTCGAGGGTAAACCTCTTGGTTTGTATTCACAAGACGTGTTTCAGAACCTCCTGTGCCATTCCCCTCCCAGGCTGGCTCCTCCCTCAGCCCGGCAGAGGGTGGGGACGTGCATTTCCGGAGCATTAGCGTGCAAACGGAGCCTGAAGTGTTGGTTATGTCCCATAAACCCCTAAATAGCCCGGAGACATTTAGGTGAGGAGAGACCCTGCTCGCCCTGCAGGGAGGGCACACAGGGTGCATCCCTCCTGCATCCCTCGGGGAGGGGGGTGGCAGTGGGTGATGAGCCAAGTTCCTCTTTCAGTCATTATTTTATTGCTTTGGGGGGTTTATGGTATTTGTTGGGGAACCCGTAGTCCCAAACCAGTCTGGGATTCTGTGGTTCCATCAATAACTCCACATGGCTGAGACAGCTTCTTTCCTTTGCTCTCTATCGCTGCTCCTTTCTCTGAGGATGCACAGAAACTCCAAACCCTCCCACTGCTGGATAGGATCCCTCTGAGTTAATTCTTCCTGCCTTGGCTGGGGAGAAATCCTGCTTTCAACCAAAGCTTATTTATGCTAATTCTGGGGTTTGGAACTTTTAAAAACAGCAATTCCTTGTAACCTTTGGCTGGTGCCTGCCTGCCAGGGCACCTTCAGCCAGGGGCCTCAGATCTCCGTTTATCACACGCTGACTTATCTCCTCAAGGCAAAATAAATAGTTACTGAAGTATATCTTTATGACACTGGAAAGGCTTGAAATGGTGTTTGTACAGTTACAATCAGCCCAACAAATGTTACGAGTGAGATTTTGTAAATATCATTCAGGTTCTCAAATGTTTTAAAAGGAAAATGAAGAGCTGCTGAACATTGACAAAGAGAAAAGGAAAGCAAACCAAGGAATGCGTTAAACTGAGGAGTCCTGCCTGGCTCTGGCCACCTCCTCCAGCGACAGAGCTGCTGTACCGGGACCAGGCTGGGGCTGTGCTGGGGCCTGTGCTCAGAACACACTCACACTTCATTCCTGTATTTGCAGTAAAAATTTTACAGTTTGCAACCATCCAGAATTATTCTTTGCCCCCCTAACACTAGACCGAGTTATTTATTGCCTGGTTTGGGTTTTTCCTTCTTGTAATGCTTTTTTAATTTTCACTCTGTCCGAAGATGGGAGAAGTCGAGCTGTGAACTCCTCTGCCTCTGCTCTGCAGGGAAGGGAGCTTCCCAGGCTGGCACCACACACACGGACAAGGAAAAAGAGAATATTGTGGAATTCTCACATTTGCCGTGTTTCCCTGGGCCTTTCACAGCATCATTTGCACAGACACAATTGGCCTGTGGGGCAATCTCCGGCTCTGAGCAAGCTGCTCTGGTGGAACCTGCCCGTGGAGGGGGGCTGGAGCAAGAGGAGCTTTAGGGTCCATTCCATGTCTCTGTGATTCCGTGATCCCAAATCCCTCTGGCTGAGCCGAGCAGCCCCGCTCCCCAGAGGTTTGGACAGGCTGCAGGAGCACAGCCTGAACTTCGCAGTGAGGACACGCTCATCACACCACATTCCTGTCCCTTCTGGAAATGCATTTGTGTTGTGACATTTTCTGTTCTTGCTACAATTTTTGCCACTGCGAGGAGGTACCTGGGATTGCATTGTCTCATTTTCACATTGCCATGCCATACTCTGTTGACCTTTTTAATATTCAGTATTTTGAATGGTTGACCACTGCACTCCTCCTCTTCCCATTAGAAGGGGAGCCCAACCTCTTGCAAAGGACTAGGGTGACCTGGCAATTGAAATGAAAAATTCTGAAAAGGTCAGATGAGTGCAGCACTCCACATTTTTCACAAAACATAGGAGCTATTGAAATTCGTGTGCCTCCTCTCTGTGACAAAGGCTGTTCCAGCAGCAAAAATAAAAATAGGTACAACATCAATCTAGTGTTCTGCTAACAGCAGTGCTGGAAAAACTGTGGGGCTGTATAATTTCTCCTATTGTTATTATGGTTTGTAGCTTCTGCTCCTCTTTGGATGGATTATTGCAGAAATGTAGCAGAAAGCTTAATTTCCATTTGACTCAGGAATTTATTTGTGGTGCTGCTCAGACTCCCAGCATTTCAGAGACACTCCTCAACTGTCTTGATAAAAAGGTAGAACTCATTCAAATAAGAAGCATACATTTCTTTCCTGCTTCTTCAGCAACTTAAGAAACATCTTCAGCCCCATGTCTGCATCAACATTATGGTTATCCACAGTCATTGCTGCTCATTGTCCCTTGTATAAACAGCCCATTAAAGCCCAGGTTGGCACTCTCAGCCCTGCTGCTGTGCAGGAGAGGAGAGGGAAGGCTGGGACTAACAGAGATTCTGAAAGTGTTGCTTGAAATTTAATTTTGAATCTCTATTTGACACATTTCTTCCTCCCATGATCAAATATCTTTTCTTGGATGGTTGTTTATTTATCATTATTTAGTGGTGTATCAGGGCTATTACTATTCCGCTCTCAGGGATTTAAAACTAAAATATGAAATTGTAGGATAATTAGGGTTGGAAGGGACCTTTAAGATTATCTACATTATCAAAAGACCTGAAAGATCATCTGGATTATCAATCTAAAGCTTATTCCAGGTGTGCTGTCCACATTCTGGCCTGTCAGCCCAGATTGTTTCTGGTATATAATAACACATAATTTTTACCAGAGCTGCTTGAAAAAGAGCAACAAGGTTTGCTGGTGCCTTTCGCAGTTTAAAGGGAAGGAGTTTTAAGGTTGTGCCATTTCCCTGTAGAGGGCTGGGTACACAGAGACTCTGGGGGATAGGGTCAGAGGTGGCCTTGGCAGTGCTGGGGGAATGGTTGGGATCGATGGTCTCTGAGGACTTTTCCAACCTCAGCAATTCTGTGATTCCGTGATGCTGTAGGACACACATTTGCTAAGATGCAGTTCATTTTTGCAGGCCTAAAACCCAAATTCCCTTGGTCATGCCAGTGCCTGTGGGTGAGCAGGGCAGAGACCCCACAGCGAGAGCGGTGCCCAGCACAGTGGCAGCATCACCGCTGAGATCCATCTCACCTCCTTTCGTGTTTTCCTGATGAAACAAACCTCAGCCTCCCCTGGGTCCCAGTGGAAAGGGACTTCAACAACATCTGCAAAGCTTACACCTGTGCCAGGGCCAGCACTGCCAGGCACGGTGGGGACAGCCCTGGGGACAGCCCTGTCCCAGGCACTGCCAGCACCCACAGCACGTGTGGCAGCAGCCAGACCAGCTGGGAGTGAGGCACCCCGGTGTGTCTGGAGGAATTGCTGCTGTCACCGGGCACCGGTTAAGCCCTATTTGAGTTACTTTGCAGTTTTCCTACATAAGCCCAGCACCTCTGTACAGTCCTGGCAGGAAAAACCTGCACATTTACCACCACTTTGTGCCAAGATCACAGAAGTGCCCAAGCTGAAGAACAGTGGAGTTAAAAGAGTCACTGGAGCATGTTAATCAGTTAAAATGCTTTTGTGCTGCAAGAAGAAATGTACACTGCCTGCACCTGAGTGATTCTGTACCCAAACCTCCATGACACCTTTTTAAGCTTCATTTTCATTTTATTATTTAAGGATCTTCAGCATTTCCATTTAGTCACCCTTTACCATGTTGCAAGAAAATGATTTTTCTCTTCCTCTTTCAAAGGCCTTGATGTGGGCTCTCTTTCTCCAGCAGAGATGATCTCAGCAGTCAGTTTTATCCTCAGTTCCCAGGGCCTAAGTTGAAGAGGAGCTTTGCCAGCTGGCACAGGGACTGTGGTACTGCCAGGTACAGAAAACAGACCCTAATTCCTGCAGGGCAGCATCAGTTCTGTGATGATTCCTGAAGCTGCTGCACCCTCGGCTCTTGCAGTCCACACCAAATGGTACCTCCCTACCAAGGGGCAAAGGCACCGTGCCATTCCTGGTCACAGCCAAGGTGCTGCTGGTCACCCTGCTGTGCCCCTGCCCCATCCCACACTGCTGAACCCCATCCCACACTGCCCCATCCCACACTGCTGAACCCCATCCCACACTGCCCCTTCTTACACTGCCCCATCCCAAGCCCGGGCTCGGAGCTCCCTGCTCCATCCCGCGGGGAGACTCGGGGCTCCCTGCTCCATCCCAAGGAGAGACTCGGGGCTCCCTGCCCCATCCCGAGCCCAGGCTCGGGGCTCCCTGCTCCATCCCAAGGAGAGACTCGGGGCTCCCTGCCCCATCCCAAGCCCAGGCTCGGGGCTCCCTGCCCCGGCCAGTCCTGGCTCGCAGCAGTGCCCAGCTGCAGTTGCTGGTGCAGGCAGGAGCTCAGCAGCTGGGAACGGTTCATTCCATAATCATCCTTCCCATCACACCAGCCCGATTAGCATAAGGAAATGGAGAAGAAATCAAAATGCAGAGAAGAATTTTCTAAGAAACAGATTTTCCCTTCCCTTAGGAATTAAAGAACAATAAAAGAGCCCGTGACAGCAGCTCTGCCTCACCCTGCGCACAGCTCCTGTGCGGTAACAGCGCTCACAGGGCTCAGTGAGACATTTCATCTTCTTCCTTGGCAAGGGCAAATTTCTTAATAGGTTGTAAGCTCAAGCCCCAATAACAGATAAAACAGACTAACCATTTTTTTCTTTGACACCTTTTCCAATTATATTTTTAAATCTTCTTTGGATTCATTACATCCTGTAATCCTGCCAATTTGCATCGTTTACTGCCATGCCTTCCCCTTGGAGGCAACACTCCCTCACACATTCAGCGCTGTCAGAGGCACGGAAATCAGAAACATTCACATCATCTCTCCAAAATGGTTTACCAGGCATTTCCTTGTCCAGTTTATTTTGTTGTATGCAATGAAGAGCGACCAGGAAGAAACATCAATAAAATGCCATTGTACAAAAGCATCTCCACACAGTTGTGATAATTCACTCTCCGGGCTGTGTTGTACTCACACCCTGCCCTGTTATGGGAAATTACCTCTGCTTTGATGTAGGCACTCAATAAATGAAAAGCAGTAAATCAGGGACCTGAGAAGGCCACGGGCTGCACCTCGCATGGCACAGGGCAGTTAATAAAGATCACTCACTCCTAATTGCAGACGACTCCTCACAGCTGCAGAACCTCTGCTCCGGATATGCTACCTGGGAGGTGGTAAAATCAGGGCTTTATTTTGTCATTTTGTTTTATTTTGCCGTTCAGACACAGCAATTAATAACTGCAAACGGCTATGTTAATTTAGCGTTGGTGGCTACTACCAGCCCTAACTCTTTAAGGTTAAAATGAAATTAAACACCCTAATAGATTGGAAAGAAAAAAATTAAATGCTATTGACAATCTGCAAGTTCCCCAATGCCAAACACAAATTATGGGCATGACCTCTTTCTCTTTTTATTAATTGAATGCTGAACTTAAAGCCCAGTCCTGGTAAACACTTCCAAAGTCACTCCAGCACGAGTCCTGAACAGGCTGTGTCGAGTTAAAAGCCAAGAAATCAAGTGGCCACTGCACCTTTTGGGCTCAATGTGGTTCATGCCAATTCCATGTTCCAGGTTTAACCCAGCAAGGTCATGATGCATGTATTTATTAATGTATCTGTTAAGCAGCTGGAGTGTGGCAGGCAATTATAGACCAGACAAAATATTTACTCTGCTTTAGGATTGGAGATGGGGAAGAAAGTCCTTTATTTCACTGCTGTGGCTGATCCCCATCATTTCCACCCCAAAATCACAACATATTTCTGGATGGTCCTCATGCAAAGGATGGATTTTTACCCTGTGTGCAAGGGAACACCACCCTTGTCTCCAGGATTTTGAGGAAAAGCTTTCAAGCAGATGGGAATTCTCTTTCTCCCCTGGTAACTTTCTAGAACAAGAGTTTTGTAGAAGCAAGGAGTTAGACAATTTCTAATTGCCTCAAAAGTCATTAAAAATTACAATACTTCCTTGTGCTTGTTTTTACTTGCTGATTGATTTCTGCCTTTTAAGATGACAAATCTTGACATTTCAAAAAGAATACTCATAAGAGTTAAGATGATGAATCACAGAAGCTGAATTTTATAGTTGCAAAATAGCTGTCCAAGGGCAACACTCACCCATAACCACTGAAAGAACGTTTAAAATCAGAGTGGTTTGGTTTGGGAGGGAACTTAAAGTTCATCCAGTGCCACCCCTGCCATGGGCAGGGACATCTTCCACTGGCCCAGGCTGCTCCCAGCCCTATCCAGCCTGGCCTTGTGCCCTGCCAGGGATGGGGGTGGACGGCAGGCTGTTCTACCTCTGCTGGGAATGTGCCTGGAGATTCCTCCCTGGGCTGGGGACGCCCCTCAAGGTCACTGCCCGAGACTGAGCAGAAGATTTACCCTCAGACATCAGCATAACTTCAATATCTACTTGATAATTATTAAGCTGCCTTTGAAATTACTGATTTAATAAGTAGTGCACTATAATTGTAGTTATAACTACCTATATTGTGTAGCAGATAATTCTGATTAAGGTCCTTTATTCTAATCATTATAATCATCAATTGAAATAACTAATTCATTTTGCATATATCAGGTTCGCCATCCTTAATCCTGCAGGACAGATTTGTAGAGAGGTTCAATTGCACTTGTATAATCCTTTAAATAAACCATTGACCAAGCCTGGGACTAGAATCAGATCCAGCCAGACCCGTGCTCCTCTCTGAGAAGGAGTTTAGGGAGCGGGGTCCTTTCTGCGCCTTGGGGCTAAACGGGAGAGCATCTCTGACAAATTTGGTGTGAAGTCTCCGTTCTTCCCCTGGCAGTGCTGCTCCACCGCAGCACCAGGCACCTCGCAGCGCCAGCTCTGCCCCCTCTCACGGGGTGGTGGATGGTGGAGACAGCTCCCAGCCCCGAGCAGGGAGCACCCCTCCCTCCTCTGACCCAAAACCCGGCTACTCCTGGTTTTAGAGAAGAAACATCCCTACAGAAAAAAATGCATTTCTGCTTGAAACTATGAGAGCCAAAGCAGTTTATTTCTTTCACAAGATGAGTTTGTTTTGCTCCCCTGAGGGCAGCACAGGCCTGGAGCCAGCTCAGGCTGGTGAGTCGCAGCTGGTGACACCTCCGGCTCTGCAGGGTCCGACAGGCTTCCCAAAGGAGCTCCTTGTTCCCCGGAGCAGTGAGCTCAGGAGAGCTCAGGCTGCCCGCGGGCTCTGCAGTTTCCTTCCTGCAGCTGGAGTCTGTCCTGGCCTTTGGGGAAGGGCACATTGGGACAGGCTGTGTCTGTAAGTGGGAGTGACTCTGTTCTGCGGATGCCTGAGCACAAACCAGCTCCTCTGGGAGCATCCCTGGGACAGCACGGCTCCCTCAGTGCTCTCCTGGACCCTGATTCCTCCTGCACCTGGCCCCAGTGTCCCAGCCCGGGCCCTGCCCACTGGGTACCCATGTGGTGATGGAAACATGGACCAGAACCACATCCCTGGGACAGGGCTGGACCAAAATCTCCTTCCTGGGACAGGGATGGATGCCTGGGACAGGGCTGGACCAGAAGCACCTCCCTGGGACAAGGTCAGAGCACAAATCGTGACAGAGCAGACGGGTGACCGACGGGCAGCAGCCGAGATTATCACGAGCAGCTCAGCCAGCGCAGGCAGTCAGTGAACACCGGCACTCCCCAGGCTGAGGAGCAGCCACACAGGCGCAGCCCTGGGCACGCCTCATTCCCAACCCGGCGAGTTCCTTGCCGCGGCCCGGCCGCCAGGCGCTCCTGCCGCTCCTGGAGGCCCTCGTGCCTCCAGCACACAGCCCCTTCCCTCGCCTCCCGCGCGGGGAATGGAAATGGGGATAATTATAGGAAAAGGTTTTCAAACACACGGTTCCTAACTGACACACGCTCAGCTCTTGATGTGTTCTGTGCCTGTTCTCATTAAATTTTATACACAGCAAACCCGAACAAAAAGCTTGTGCAGTGTTAGGGAACAATGATTCCTTTTTGCCAGTAAAGAGGAGATTTATGGGGAAAATCACTTAAATCTGACAGTCACTGACATCAGTTCTTAGTTCATGAAAAGTGAGTGGGACCTGATGGATCCTCTTTTCATCAGAAAGCTGCTGTTTTTCTTGTCTTGGCTGAGAGTGGGAAGTGAATAATGAGCATGTTGCTGATTAAAAAAACCCTTACCTTCAACTTTAGCCAAAATTCTTTGCACTTATGACATGAATCATTAAAAAAATTCTGATTACACACCCCAAAACATTTCATTAAAGAACATTTTTTCAAGCACCTTTTTGGGGGAAAAAAAAAAATCTAGAAAAATCTTTTCTGTGAGTGCAGCGGCCACAGCAGGGAGGCACAAAAGAGGCTGATTTTGAAAAGGCACCCAAAGGAGGTGAGAGCTCCACCCTGGCACGAAGGCAGGGCGGTGCCTACGCACAGCAGCCGAGGTTTGTCCAGAGCCCCTCGCTCTGAAAGCAGCAGCTCCAGCCTTCCCAAATCGAATCCTCCTGCACAGCGCAGAGGCAGCTGGGGGGACCGGGCTGAGCGAGGAAGGACCGGGCTCTGAGCCAGGGAAGTGCCTCCAGTCACCTTCTCCTGCAGGAATTGCCTCTGACCACCCTTCTCCTGCAGGAATTTCCTGTAGTCACCCTTCTCCTGCAGGAATTGCCTCCAGTCACCTTCTCCTGCAGGAATTTCCTGTAGTCACCCTTCTCCTGCAGGAATTGCCTCCAGTCATCCTTCTGCAGGAATTCCCTCTGGCCACCCTTCTCCTGCAGGAATTGCCTCTGACCACCCTTCTCCTGCAGGAATTTCCTGTAGTCACCCTTCTCCTGAAGGAATTGCCTCCAGTCACCCTTCTCCTGCAGGAATTGCCTCCAGTCACCTTCTCCTGCAGGAATTTCCTGTAGTCACCCTTCTCCTGCAGGAATTGCCTCCAGTCATCCTTCTGCAGGAATTCCCTCTGGCCACCCTTTTCCTGCAGGAATTGCCTCTATTCACCCTTCTCCTGCAGGAATTCCCTCAGACCACTCTCCTCCTGTGGAGCAGAGCACCTGAGGACTGCACTTCCCATGCCACCCTGGTGAGCAGCACCGTGCAGCTTCCTGGCACGGAGAGCTTTGTTCCAGCTCCTCCTGAGGCTCTGCCGAGAGCCCTGCCAGGAGCAGGCAGCTGCAGACAGCAGCCCCACCCCGGAGCACCCCCTCCTCACAGATGGTGGGGGAACACTCACGGACCCGCTGCTTTCCCGTGATCCCTTCAGCCTGGTCCCAATTAAATAAAGGTCAGCTCCAGAGGCCAGACAGTGGAGGTTGGATGGGGAGACAAATGAAAGCCCGCTGCTTTCAGCACAGTGATTCCTCCCCATTTATTTCTGGCTGGTTTCTGAGCAATTTTCTCGGAGCACGGACAGAAAGACAGCCAGGTCCAAATGGAACTGTTGGAACAGCAGCAGGAGAGGCTGATGCTGCTGGGTTGTGCTTTCCGAGTGCATTCCTAGAAAGGTTTTCTTGCAGGGGAGCTCCATTTCTTTCCTGTTATAATGACAAAGTGTGCCAGATGAGTTGGATTTTTGTTAGATGATGTACTGTATTCCTGCATACATTCATTTGGTAGGAACTCAAAACGCTACCCCAGTTTTATAGGTGAAAAACACCTAAACCTCCAGTTTGGAAAGGTTGTGGTCAGGGTGGAGAGTCCAAGCTGGGCACTCCAGACTTCTCAGATCCCCTGGAGTTTATGAACATGACCTGGAGGAAAGTGTCATTCATGGTTTTGAATCTGCCCTCCTGAATGCCCACACAGCACCCACCAAGACGTGGAAGATGTCCTGAGGGCCCTCAGGACAGGCCCCTCTCCTGGGAGGATTCCCGTCACCTCGAGAGCCGAGCTCTCACCGCTCCCAGCCCCACCAGCAACAGGGCTTTAATTGGTATTTTCTTTCCGTTTTACTTGAGAAGCTTTTCAATAATTTTGTGCAGTATTTCAGCTCAACCAGGAGAGGGAATGTATAATTTATTTTGTTACTTGATAGAATTAGTTGTTCTTAGCTTGCTGTGCCAGTATAAACCGTGAATGCAATATTTTCTAGTGTCCTTTTTCCATGAGATTAGTAAATTTAATTTGAAATTCTGTATTCACAAGTAGTGCACTGGCTGAAGGCAAGCTGTAGAACAGATTACAAAGGTTATTACATTTTTTAAATTATATTTTAAAGATGTTTAATAGCTGTGGAGAAAGGACTTTTATGAAAATGGAAATTGGCAGATTAAAGAATGAGTTTCATGAAGTTGTTTTAAAAACACATGAAGTTAGTTTTCCTGTCAGCCCTCAAAGGGCCAAGGTCTGGTTCTCCAGACTAAAATCCTAATCTGGACTGGGATTTCACTGAATTCACCATCATATTCTATAAATTGATTCCAAACACAGATATAAAACATACAATGATTACCAATGTCAGCAATTTTCAAATACAGCTTTAGGTGTTCTTTTTTCTTGTTACCAGCCTTAAAACTTAGGTTGTATTCAAAACATGGGTGATGTTTTTCTGACTCTGTTCAACCCAAAATTTAGGCTTTTCAGAGCTAAATTCTGCCTTGGTCTGATACAGTGACGTCAACAGGCAAAACCACCTCCACACTGGGAATTTGCAGCCTGATCATCCAGTCCTCAATGAGTGGGAGTTTTCTGCGAGGGTAAATAAGAGTAGGACTGAGCCTGGGGGGCTGCTGTGTATAAAATAGAGCCCACCCACTCCTCCTGGGGCTCCTGCTGCTTCTGAAAAGAACAAATGGCAGTAAAAGGCGATGTTTGCTGCTGAAGTTGGCAACAGGTGCACCTGAAAATGCGAAGGAATAGGATGTGACTCAGGAGGCAGCTTGCTGGTTCTCACCTTGTTTTCAAAACACGTCACTCTCACGTTTGAGAATGAATGGTGGCAGGGAATAAACGCCCAGGGAAAGTCTCAGCTGCCTGCTGGGGTGATCCAGTGACACACACCCTGCCGGTGCAGTGCCCAGCCCCAAGCCCTCATTCAGCTCTGAGCCTGACACAACCCCCATCACTCGTGCCCTCAGGCAGGGCTTTGTCCTTCCTCACTGGCAGGCTGCCACCCAAATTACAGGTGTCACCCACTGAGAGCCCCTGAGAGAAGAAATGTGCAGTTTTAGGGCAGAGCACGTGGGGTGCCCTGGCTGTGAGAAACTGCTTCTCTAAAGGCTCCTAGTGTTTAATTATGCAAATGACCCCAATGATCGTGTGTTTTGTAGCACGGCAGTATCTGCTCAGCATCCCCAGCCCCTCGCAGCAGGATGACTCCTAGGAAACCCAGGGTGAAGTGGGCACCTCTGAGATCCCTGTCCTGGCCACCACATGTCCACAAAGCACCCCAGGGAACATGTCCTCTCTTCTTGGGATAAGCAGTGGAAGAAGAGGGAAGTTTCAATCTAATCTCAAACAACTGGCTTACCCTCCTCAAACTGAAAAGCTTTTACATTTTAAGAGGGTGGAATCCAAAGGAAAGCACTGGTTCAGTCTGGAAAGCCACCCTAAATAGCTGAACCTAAAGAACAGGCACAAACATGTGCATCCCACGTAGTCTGTAACCTTATAAATTGTCTATTGGAATTTACATAAATTTCCATTTTCTTCGTCAACTTTATAGTACACGTTAAGCTTAAATTATAGTTTCTTTTCGAGCATTGTCTGAGCCAAATGCTGCTATCAATTGATTCATATAATTACCACTTTCCTCTCTAATTATTTGTGGGAGTAAGGTACAGCAGGAAGGGTACTTTTAAGTGATAATGCAAAACATTTCCTACTTGTCTGCACCTAATTCATAAAAAGGTCATACGAAGGTTTTACAGCTAAACTCAATTAAGGATTAAAATTCTCACAAGTAGCTCTTCTAAGCGAATCCACTGACGTTTCCATCTTTCACATCCAGAAATCCATTTGCCCCAGGCTGGAGAGGCTCTGCCAGCTCGGGCTGAAGGTGCCCCCTGCTCCCAGTCCTGCAGTGGCCCAGGCCAGATCCTTGTCCCCTCACGGGGACCCCTCCTCCCCAGGCACAGGAAGGCTCTGGGGGTCTCAGCACCCACGGGAACCAGGCTTGGAGGAAGGGGTGTTGGGCTGGTGTCCAACCCAAGCCCACCCAGCCTGGCACCTCAGCCTGCCATGGGCTGCTTCTCCTCTCGGCAAACACTTCCAGCAGTACCGGGAGCAAAACCCCCCAAAGGCACTGCCAGTTATGAGTTGTGCTGGTCAGAGGAGATACAAGAAACTAATTCTTTTAAAATTAGCTTGTTAAAGGCCCAAAAACCCATGATCAATAAAGAAAATTTCCAGCTAGGAGGAATACAAGACAATGCTATCTTCTAATACTGATTATTTTCCAATTTCAGTAGGTAAGAAAAGCTTCAGACATCACCGCAAAATCCCTGGCAGGAAAGACTTTGAAGGAGGATCAGATCCACATAGCTTGAATTTCAAACCTCTAAAGGCCTGGCAAGAAAAGCCATAAAAAAAGGTAATTTTTATATGTTTTACAATCCCAGGCAGATGTCAGTGGTGCAACAGCTGCAGAATCAAACCATCATTTCAGATGGTCCAGCCAAATGACCCAAATCAGTTGGCATCAGACTTGGACAGTGTGTGCAATGTTGCTACATAATTAAATTCAAAGTGCTAAAAAGGTAAAAATACACTTAATGCTGATCAGCACCGCTTTTGAGGTTAAACAGCCCTGATTACATTTGATATTCTATGTCTGGATGGAAAAAAATCTGGAGAACTGGCATGTACTTCATTTTATTATGAAATTGCTTTGGATGAGGATCTTTGTAAGTGAGATCCCAAAAAAATAGAGTTTGGCAGTGATTGTGACTGAGAGAGAGGAAGGTCACTACCAAGGCTCCCCAGTGCCCCAGGTCTGGGGTTAAGAGCCCGAGAGTGGAAAGGGGCACTGAGAGAGCTCCCTGGGGCAGGGCTGTCCTGGGGGACACAGCCACCCCCAGCACTGCCCTGTGGGGACACAGCCACCCCCAGGACTGTCCCGTGGGGACACAGCCACCCCCAGGACCCGTGGGGACACAGCCACCCCCAGCACTGCCCCAGGGGACACAGCCACCTCCAGCACTGCCCCAAGGGACACAGCCACGGCCAGCCCCCCGGGCTCCCAGGGCAGAGCCCCCCGGCTCTGGGCTCGCAGCCCTGGCGCCGGTGCAGCAGCTCGGGGCTGTTGGTGGAGGTTTCCCCTGCCAGCAGGCATTCGAGTCCCTGCTTTGCCTTTCGCCTTCGCCAGCTGAGGGTGGGCACAGAGGAGATGTTCTGCAGCGGGAGATAATGCTTGTCTGCTTGGATCACCTTCAAAAGTTGAAGTTGGGGGAAAAAAAAACCCAACTCCACAAACTTGGATTTGAATTCACATTTATTCATCTCATTTTTTAATATGAATATTTTTCTCTGGTGTATTACAAAAAGCCTCCTTACTCATATCTTATTTCACAGTCCCCTAAAATTCCCGCGCATCCTGAACAGAAACTCTGACTTGCTTTAATCCTTCAAAATAAAACAGAATTTAAGATGGTCTGAAATGCTTAGCCAAGTCTGCTGAAAAGGATAACACGACGTTTTTGTGAGACCTTACGAGAGCACCAACACAGAAATGGCAGGTGTTTGTTGTTGCTGGCTTTCTCTCAAGTGCAACAGTGGACTGCCGAGCCAGCCAGTAAGAAGATACATCCAGTGTTGTATATTTTCTTTAGTCTGTCTACTGACAAAGGGGTTTTTTTTAGACAAGGATCCAGGTCCTCTTAGCACTGACAAGTTATTTCCATCAGTCCCTGTTTCCTGACTCCCGTAAAGGCAGAAAATGCAGATCTCTGACAAACACGGCCAAAACGTGCCGGAGCCTGAGAACCCCTGGTGTTTCAGAGTGAGCTCTCCCCTCCCCACGAGTCCCAGAGTGGGCTGGTTGCTGAGGGCTGCAGGTCTGGAGTGCCTGGCAGGCTGAACACGTTTCTCCTCTGGCTGTGGTTGACTTGGCGGGGGTCAAACACAACAACAAACCTGATATCCTCCGGGATACCTGGGCTGGCTGTTCCTGAGAACCCCCTGCCTGCCTCCTCCTGCACTAATCAGCAGGAGGAGGAGGTGGTCACAGCCTGACCACGCTTGGTCTGTGCAGTGCTCCTCAAGTGATAAATTACTGCTGAGCCAATACCCAGGCTGCAGAAGGTGGATTCAGACGTTGTTCCCCCGTTACTGACGCAGTTTGTTCCACCCAGGACTCACCGTACGCAGTTTCTCACCCCAACAGCTCCCCAGGCACCAGCTTTTCATTTCCTCCAGAACCACTCCTGGCCACGATAGCCCAGTCTCAGGAAACACAAGAAGCGTGCAATCAAATTCTGGCTCGTGGCCCTGTTCCAGCTCCTGCCTCTCATTTCTTGCCACCCTGGAGTCCTGCAGGGGCTCCGCTCTCCGGACGCCCACCCTCTGCCCGTCCCTCCGGTTACGGGGGAGCAGCAGCTGCCCAAAGCCTCCCCTACTGCTCTGCCATCTGCTCAGGAAGGTTTGGTCTGCAGACATGGGAATAACACTCCCTGCCTTTGTTTTGAGTTGCAGGATGACAATCAGTTTCTTACAGAGCCTAAATAATGGATTTGAATTTAGGTCTGATATAGATGCGAGGTTGGTGAGCTGTTCTGCCCCACTACAGAGAGATTTCCCCTCTGGAGTCCCCTGACCACTGCCCATAGCAGTGGAGACGGGATGAGACCCTGGTACCGTGCCCAGAATGGGATGAGCACCCTGTGCACGTCCTTGCTCCTGCGGAACCATGCATGGATTTGGCCACACACAGAAGAGTTATCCCAGCCTCGTTTGAGAGCAATCCCTAGAAGAGAGGGCTCAGGCTCAGACCATGCAGCCACAGGCCCACAGCAAAGGATTTTAGCTCCCATGAACAGAGTGAGCAAACTGGACACAATCAGAGCCCGCAGGCACAGGACTTGCACCGCAATCCAGGCAGACCCTGTGGGATGGCAGCCCCAGAGCAGCTCTGAGGCCACACCAGCCCCACAGACAGTGATGCTCCAGGGGCCCATCCAGGAGTCTGGGCCCCAGCACAGCTGGGAGTCTACTTGCTGCAAGCTCAGGGAGCACACAGGACAACCTGGGTTGTGATAGGAAGTGTTCCTGGGATCTACCCCAGCCATATCCCAGACAAAACAAGGCACTTGAAATTTTAGCTTTATTTCAGACACCACAGTATATCAGATCATGGAATAATAAAACTTAGTTTAAGCTTTTCCAAACAAAGTCAAAATTTACCAGCTTCAGAACCTGACTGAGGTTCTCTTCTTTCCCATCATTTCACAGCTGTAGGTGACATTAGGCTGCTTTTGTGTTTTCCTCTCTTGGACAAGAGCTGCAGAAGCAGCTCCACTAGTAGATTCTTCCACCCACATCCCACCAGCTCAGGCTCAGGGATAAAGTTCAACAAACCCATACTACACACCAAAGTCACACAAGCTGCAGTGTGGAAATTCAGATCAGCACTAGCAGAATGCTGTTGGCCTCATTGCAGGACTAACTTCTTCCCAAGCCTAAAGAGCCTCGATTTCAATAATCTAAACCCCAAACAACTTGAGTGCCATATTAATCTCATAAATCATTTTCCACATCCCAGATTCCTGGATGCATGGAAACATTTGTTATCACCCCACTTTGCTGGCCTGCCCCATTATTCCTGTGACACCCAGCCCTGGGCACTCTCTCCTCCCAGCATCACATGGAGTGCTCAGCACACGCCATGAAATGTTAAAGGAGAACACCACGATGATTTCAGGGATCTAGGAAGCCCCACCAGTAATGAGGCAGCATCAGAGCTGCTTTTCCAGCCCTAGCCCTGCCAAGCTCCATACTGGCTCTTATGGAGAAGCCTTCTGGAGTGAGTCAGCTGCTCCTGGTAATTACTGGGAGGTTTTGTGCTCCAGCAAGCAAAGCCAATCTCTGCAGAAACTCGTGCTTTGGTGCAGGAGGATATTTGGGAATGGTTATTGCTCCACCAAGCAATAGGTCCCTGCTGGAACCACCTCCAGTCCTGCCCTTACAGAGCTCTCTGGAAGCTGAGCTCTGATGGAGTTCCAGCAGAGAGCCCTGCTCTCCACAGGTTGTGGCCCCAGACACACCTCGTCTGCCCAGGACAAGTAGCAGCAGGAGTGCAAGAAGAAAGACAGTGAGAACCTTCATGGGTGAACTTAGAACATCCTCACAGTATCTAAATCACATCTTGATGGCTGAAGGAAAAATAACTTAATTCCATTTGGACTGAGGCCGTGCCCCCACCTGAGTCCCAGGTCCCCAGGCGCTGACCGCGTGACCGTGCAGGGGCCCCGCAGCTCCCAGTGCCCAGCACCTCCTCCCACAGCCCTTCACGGGCTCCTGGAGGCGATGCTGACCCCACAGCTGGGCCCACCGGGCTGTTCCACGGAGCTCTGCTCTCGGAGAAGCCCCGTGCCCTGCCTGGAGCTCCTGCCCTGCCCGTGGCACGGCCCCCTCCCCTCCTCGGAGCCCGGGGTGATGTTTGCCGGTCCCGGGCTGGTTTTCAAGCACTCTGCTCCCCACGCCCCCCCGGGCAGGTACAGAGTGTGTGTCCTCACAGCACAGGGAGCCCTCCCCTTGGAGAAAGCATCCTGGACCTGAAGGCTTTGCCTCTCCGCTGCAGACAATGAGGCAAAGTGCTCTGTGCTGCATTCCAGCTCAGTTTTAAAAAAGCACTATTAAAACACAGAGTTGCATTACTTATTTCTGAGATGTTAGTAAGTGCTTCTTTCAATCATTTCTCCAAAGGGAACTTTTATAAACTTCCAGATTTCCATGTTTCTGTCCTACTGGAAGAGGCAGAGGCAGTGCTGCTTTTGAGGGTGCTGCTCTGCCAGCTCCGAGTCGCTGCTGCCTCATTCCCATTCTCCTCCAGCTGTGCCGTTCATAAAGGTGCAGATATGACATTATTTCACAGAAATTCATTGGGTAACTGAACAGCCTCTGAGCATTGCAAATAAAGGTGTGTATTTGACTTTCAAAACCAGTTCCAGACGTACTGTGTTCCTATACAGCCTATCTTCCTTTTTCACATTGATGTCTTTCCTTTTGCATTTCCTGTTTGAATTATTGCTATGCCTGAGACATGATTTACATTTAGTGTAGTTCAGAACAACAAAATGTAACATTATGTTATACAAGGCTAATCCTTCCTTATACAAACCTAATTCCAAAGAGTGGTGTGCACTGGCTGATCCAACATGATCTAGGAAGGCGGGTTGTTAGATTTAAACAAGTCCCAGGTAGGAATTTGTTACAGGTGACAGTCCCTGAGCTGTCAGACATATGCTTGAAACACGCTCCTAATGACAGCATTATAATCATGAAATGATGTTTAAGGAGTAGCTGACATTCTGTGCCTGTGCTTTACGTTCCCTGGGATAGTGGGGCTTTAATCATGGGGAAAACTGAAAAGAATTTCACCGACTTTCACCTGTTGCTTGCGCTGCCTCATGCTGAAAAAAGAGCTACATAAAGAGCTGATGTTATATAAATATGCTGGGAAAAGACAGAATCATAGAATGGGGTAAAGGATCATGCTGACATGCTCTCCTGAGGATTCCCCTCATCTGAGAGAGGGGAAGGGTGCTCAGCAGATCGGCAGCACCTTCATGTCTTGTGCAAGGACAGCGGCACCCACCCAATTTGAGGCTCCTCTGATGGTCAGAGGGATCCATCAGGCCAGACTGGGATGCTGGAGGGCAATTTTTGCCTTAAACCTTGCTGCTCCACAGCCTCCTTTGACAGGGTTGTACAGTTTTGAGCTGAACAAGAATTGGGTCTTCTTGTAACGGAAACTTCTGCTAGGTTCCCTTACCAAGGTCATCTTTTTCCTCCCTCAGCCATGTAGCTGGGCATGGGAAGTGGAGGGAACTTGCCTTTATTTACGAAAAGAGCCAGTTCCCCAGTCTGGTGAGCTTCTCGGCACTAAATCAGCCGGACTATGCTGTGCTATTTCTGTCCTCCACCCCACGTGTGCATGGGGGAGCGAGGAGGGGGTGCCCTGGACCCCAGCTCACAACCCTGTGAGCCCTGTGCCCTCACAATCTCGCCCATATCTGGCGCGGGCAGGACCTTCCTATCCTGAATTCCAGAATTGCAGTGTCGGGATGACAAAGCACCGGCAGCGCCGAGCCAGGCCGTGGCTCGCCTGCCCTTCAGCATTAAAATGGATGAAATCAAAGTCAATTTTTCAGCTTCCAAACAGTCTGAGGTAGGGGAAAACATCTCCACTCTACTTGACTGCTCTTATCTCCTTTTCCCTCCCTCACTGGCTGGAGGATTTGCCGTCTCCTGCTCTCTCTGGGGCTCACAGGGAGCAGCGCTGCTGGGCACGTGGCTCGCACGGTCGGGGTGGGCAGCACCCTCCAGCCCAGCACCTGTGCCTCTCACCAGGCACATCCCGCAGGATGTGCTGCCCTGTGTGACAAGGAGAGGAGGCCGATACTCACTAGTGGTGGTGACTTGTCCCTGAAGTCCCCGTGTGCACGGTCACTGCCCGGGCCGAGCCCCCGTGGCCATCGCACAGGGGCGTGCTGCTGGTGACCGTGCCCGGTGCCTCCGGAGAGGCCGTGATCAGGGAGGGCAGGGCTGTGCAAATACTTCACAGAATCATGGAATCACGTTGTTAGTAAGGCTGGAAAAGCCCTCTGAGATCATCGACCCCAGCAGCACACCATGTTCACAGGTAAATCACCTTCTCAGCTGCCACATCCACAGGTCTGGAGCGCTTCCAGGGATGGTGGCTCCACCGCTGCCCTGGGCAGGCGTGCCAGTGTTCTGCTACCTTTGCCAGGAAAAAATATTTCTTAGTATGTGATCTAAACCTCCCCTGGTGCAACTTGCAACTGTTGAGTAAGATGCAACCTCTCTCAGGAGGGGTTAACAGTCTGAAAGATTTCTGCCCTGCCTGGGACAGAGGATGGGCTCTGCAGGGACACTGGGCACCTCTCAAGGTGAGGCTGAGGGGTTTGTGATAGATTGTTTTGAAACTATTATGGTTGGCTGGGAAAGTATTGAGAAAGAAAGGGAAGAACTTCATGCCTGAAGGCACTTTCAGCAATGTATCAAATAAAAATATATTTTAAATCATGAGGAAGAACAAACAATGCGGTCACACACAAAAGCAGGCGCAAGTGTTTCTGTAAGCAAAATGAACAGAAATGCCAGTGGTATCTTGGGGACACAAAATGGGCGGCACAGGTGCAGAGCAGCACATCCCCTCAGCTGTTGAAGATGTTCCTTGTCTGCCAAAGCTGACAGAAATCCGTGATCTTCTCTAAACCAGCCTTTTTCTCCCCAAGGAGACTTTGGCCCTGAACATAGGCAGGCTCTCCTGCTGTCCCAAGGAGCAGCCAGAATTCCAACACTTCTAAATGCTGCAGCACTCAACATTCCAGGGCAGTGCAGACATGCACAGCTGAGGACAGAGAAGCTTCCAAATGGAGAGCAATGGTGATGCAAGAGGAAGTTTTTGGTAAGCTCCGAAAGGTGGGTGCCTGGCCAATACCCTGCCATGCTGACATCCCAGCTCCTTTACACACATCCCTGAAGTACATCCATCACTAGCCCTGAAATATTAAGGGAATAGTAACAAGTGACTTGAAAACCCTTTGAAATATGGTGAAAGTGCCTACCAGGTGTGTCTGGTGATTATGTGCTCAGCTTTGCCATTGTGTGGTGCCTGTGATCTCTAGAAACCGAGAAACTCAGCCTTGGGCTGGCCAGGCAGGTGTGTCTCCCCTCCCTGACCTCACCTCAGCCTGGAGCTGCTGCCTTTGCTTTGCATCCTCTCCGTGGGCATTTGCTGTGGGCATCGGTGGCACCTGAGGCCAGCTGCAGGCCATGGTGATGTGGGTGGGAGACTGGTGTGTCAAGCGGACACTTACAAATAAGCAGTAAAATCACAAATGTTCATTTTTAGTCAAAGACTTTTTTTGCTTGTGCAAATAATAAAATGTCGCAAATTGATACATATTAGCCAGCCCAAATATTTTAAAGAATACATTTTTGTTTATGCTAAAATACTTTTGTCTGTTGGAAAAGCACTTAAAAGGAATATTTTAATCGGAGCTTTAAAATATCAGATGTCTTCAATGAAAGGTCAGGCCTCCAGAGCAGAGCAAACAGCTCAAGAGGGTTAATTAGCAACAAAAGACTAAACAGAAGGAGTTTGGAAGATGTCTCTGAAGGAGACAAAGCTCTAAGGATACATTAAAGGCCTTTGAAAAGCAGGATGGGCTTTTTCCATGGCAAAATCTTTGATACACTGAGAGGAAGTCCCAGCTCCTGCTGTACTGCACCTTGTTTTATGTAAATACGGGGTTGTGTTTATTAACCACTTATTTGGTTATGGTTTTCAGCAGGTCCCATGGAGCCTCAGCTGGAGGGCTTGGCAGGGAGTGCCCCTGTGTCCCATCCTAGCAGGGGTGGAAAGCAGAGCTGGTGGTGGGACGTGGTGCCCCTGGTGGGGTGTGGGGTTGGGTGCTGAGATGTGCTGGGATGTGCTGGGATGCGGTGGGATGTGCTGGGGTGCGGTGGGATGTGGTGGGTCGTGGTGCCAGTGCTGGGTGTGGGCTTGCAGCCGGGCAGCCGGGGCACGGGGAGCCTCTCAGAGCCCTGGTACTGCCACTGCCCCTCCACGGGGCACCGGAGCCGCGGGGCTCCCTGCTCCCGGAGTCCCGGAGGAAGAGGAGGCAGTCCTGGGAAGCTGCCGTGGCTGCACAGCACGAGCTGCCGGGGGCAGAGGGTGCTCTGTCCCCCCCAGGCACGGGGACAGCGCGGCTGGCAAGGGGCCATCCCCCAGAAGGGCTGAGCCCTTTACCCCGAGCTCAGCAGACCCCATCCGCGCTCCTCCGGCAGCGGTCTTGTAGGGAAATAATTAAAGACGAGAGCTCCCTCAGATCGCTGCCCTCTGCTGAAATCAGAGAGTGCCGGATCTATTAAATATTTTGTCTGTGAAGTTTTTCAGTCCCAGTGATGTGAGGAGCGCGGTGCCCATGAAAGCAGGACAGCATCTGCGGCGGCATCTGAGCAGCGCGTGGCACAGGGGTGGGACACTCCACTTTCGAGGCAGAACAAACCTGCCACAGATGCCTCACGCTCCACATCCTTTCCTACTGTACATCCAATTAACCTTTCCTTGCCGAGGAGCGAGGACACTCTGCTTTGATTGGCAGTGCTTGTCCTGCTGCCGCTGGCTGGGGTTCAGAAACTCGGCTGGAAAATCAGGCTTTATTAAAACATCCTTTAGCACTTGAAATGGATTCCAGTGGTGTATAGCTAAGGCAGGAGATAATTCAGCATTTGTTACTTACTGACAGAATACAGAATTAGAATTTATGGTGCAAGTCCTAATGTCAGAAAGCCTAATGTACCAGCAATTGAATTTCGGTGTGGTTTTGTAGCCTCCCGTCAGCTGCTCCCTTAGTGGGAGGGGTGGGAATGCTGCACCGAGCCCGTGGTACACTCACACCACAGAGTTAAACCTGACCACAGACAGAGCAGCAATCTGATGCATTTGTGATGTGTGTGTGATGAGCATTTTGTCCCCACCAGTGTGCACTGACTGGCATCCTTTGGAGGAGAAGCATATTGTTGGTGTTATTTTTTCTTTAATGAGTGCTCAGGCTTTTCCAGCCTGAATAAGCATCTCCAGCTCCCACAGTTCCGTGCTGGGTACTGAGAGGTTTAACATAAATCTGGGGAGATAATTAGTCAAGATATCCCAATTGCCTGATGAATTTGTGTGTTTTCCAGACCTTCATGCTGCAGTGAGTCTGTCTCCCAGCCCCACACCATCGATGCTGTAGATACTGTTTGCTGCCCTCCTGGAAAAGCTCTGTGTTTGGGGAATCTAATCCTTATCCAGCTGTTTTGAGAACAAAGGCAGAGCCTCAGTGAGCAGAATTATCTTAATGGCTTCAGAGCCCACAGTAGTTGGTGGAAAATCAGGAGTTCCCTTCTTCCCTCCCTTGAAGAGAGGACTCCACAGGATTATCAGAAGAATGGGCAAAACAAACATGAATACCAGGATGTGGAGGAGGAGGAGTGTGAAATGAGCAGTGGAAGCCCATCAGATAGCTGAGGGAAGGCAGTGAGCCCTGGAGATAAAGGGGAAGCACCTATTTAGGTGTGTACGACGATTTCCTCGCCTCAGAAGCAGGCTGGGTCCATTTATCTGCTAAAGCAATTCCCAGGCACATTGTCACGGCAACTCGAGGAAATAATTGCAGGAGATAATTCTTTGCCTTGAGGAGAAAGAGGAGCCCGGGGCCGCGGCGGGTTTAGCTCAGTGATGTGCTGGGCCCTGGGGTTGCATGGAGGGTGGGAAGGCAGAGGGAAAAGCCCCAGGAAAGTCTGGTGATCCTGCAGGTCGGTGTCCCCCACATTGCTGGGCTCCAGCCGTGCACTGGGAGGCTCCAGCCGGGCACTGGGAGGCTCCAGGACAGTGTCCAAAGGGGTTTGCCACATGTGCAGCCCAAGTGGTGCCAGAGGGATCCCAGGGATTAAGGCAAAGCATGGAACTGGTGGCCAAAGAAGCTGCAGTGGGAGCAGAGGAAAACACAGCGCGCACGGGATGCGCGGAGCTGGTGGCGAGGATGAGGCTTCAATCGGGCAAGGCCCCGGTGCCCCATGCCTTGGCCAGGCTGGGGCTCCGAGCCGGGAGCGGCGTGTGAGCGGCAGTCCCTGGGTGATCAGAGCCAGAACAAAAGCAGCCACCAGGAGGGAGCCGGAGGAGCCCATGCCGGGCTCTGTTAACTCGGACACGCCGCCCCAGCAGCGCCCGGGCCAGCGCCCCTTCGGTGGCACGGGAGCCTGGCACAGCCACCACGGGCAGCCCACGCCTCAGGGGCACAGCCACCCGACAGCACCTTCTGGGCCGTGGCACGGGACCTGGCAGGTGAGATGCAGCCGGCCACCATCGTCTCAACTGTGCTGCCTTCCTCCTCATCATCCCCACAGGTGAGGACGTGACTGTGCAGTGAGGAGAGGGGTGCTGGTATCAATATTCATGTTCTGGTTTAATTTTAAACTCCAGGAAGGCTACAGAAAGTGTTGGTAATGTGATTCAGGGTAGGAAATGGGTATGAGTAGGAACACACACTCCCTTGGGACTTTTCTAATCTCCTCAAGCAAATAAACAGATGAACTCCACATGCAGAAAAAACAACAACCCTGCATTAAAAATAAAACCCTTGAGGTGTAGCTGGAGAGGTTGCACTCGGGCAGGCAAAATATTCTGCAGTAGTGATAACAGGGACTGTTCCCTTGGGAAGGGGTTCAAAGGGATGCCCCATCCCTGGAAGTGTCCAAGGCCAGGTTGAACAGGCTCAGAGCAACCTGGGATGGTGGAAGACAGAAAACGCGTCTTCCAGACAGCGGTTTTTCTCCCAGGAAAACAGAGCATTTCCAAGCGGAGCCGAACACATCCCGGTTCCGCACCGCCCCTCCCGCAGGGAGCAGGACAGCAGGCGCCGCGTGGGCCAGCCTGGGCCACTGCCACAGCCCCGTGTCCCCAGTGGCTCTGCCAGCCCTGGGGTCCCCGCTGTGGGCTCAGCCGTGGCCCAGGCCGTGAGCTGCCCCATCAGTGTGACACGGGTGACACGGGCACCATGTGGAGCAGGAGAGCCGGGCTGGGCCCCGGCTCCCGAGGGTCGTGGCAGCAGTGGAAGGCAGCCAGCCCTCCCTTCCCCTGCCTGCCCCCCACCAGCCCTTCCTGTGCCTCTCCTTACCGCAGGGCTGAGGCACGTGGCAGTCCTGGCTAGGAGAGCCAGAACAACCAAACGCTTTCTTCTCCTCTGGGCTGGAGGCTGCCTGTGTCTGATTTTGCCTCGTAGGGAATTTAACCGGGCTCCCTTCCCCAAAGCAACGACAAAGAAACTCCACGCCTGCCTGTGCTTCTTCTTCCTTCACCTTTGTGCTCCCTTCCCAGGAGACACAAATGCTTGTTATGACAGTGGTGACTCAGATGTGTCCAAACCTGTCCTTTGCCTTCAGATTCCTCGTCATTCATTGGAGGTGGTTGCAGATTTGCCTTTGGAGCCCTCTGCTCTTCTTGTATTCTTCATATTTAATGAGGCGTAAAGAATTGTGCAATAAAGGCTCATCAAAGCTGTCATTTATCTATGTTTGACTGTCTTTGTTATATATTAGCAATAAATATCCTAAAGCTTCCTGTATATGGAGACATTTCTCCTCATTATTTCATGCTATTTTCTCCAGAAATTCATTCATATACTTTTTTTTTTTCCAGTCTTCCTTCTCTGGTTCCTAACTAGGAGAGGGGCTGTGGAAGCTGTGCAGCATCTTGAGGGGTAACCCACAGCTCCCTCCAGCCCTTCCTTGAGTGTGCAGCATGGACAGGGAACTGTGATTTCCTGTGCCCCGGGCTCTGGGCAGCCCTTACATCAGGACAAATGGACAGGGCAGGCTGGGCTGGCTGCAGGAACAGAAGCAGCAGGATGGAGATAAGGAGGAAAGCCAGAGAGACACTTTTCCTCTGTTATCTTCTCCATCGAGGCTATGTCCAGTTCGCTGGCACAGAGGGAGGAAAAAAGTCAGTAGGAGCTGTGTGGGACAGGTAATGCCAGGGAGATTTTCCACAGAGCTGGAAGGGAGCAGCACACTCCATAAGGAAATGTCTCCTGCCCTGGCTGGGGAAGGACCCCTGTGGAAGAAAATCATAGAATCATAAAATGGCCTGGGTTCGTTTGGAAGGGACCTTAAAGATCATCTCATTCCACCCCTGCCATGGCAGGGACACCTCCCCCCATCCCAGGTGCTCCCAGCCCCGGTGTCCAGACTGGCCGTGGGCACTGCTGGGTGCCAGGGGCAGACCCAGCTGCTGTGGGCACCTGTGCTCAGAGTTTATTTCTGTCACGGCACAGGAGGAGCCCCATAACCCCACGGAGCTGAGCTGTGCCATGGCAGCAGCCAGAGCCAGGGCAGAGCTCAGGGGCTGTGGCCAGGCAGTGTCTCCTGGCACAGGACAGGACTCGGTCCCCAAAAGAGAAAGCGTGGGTGTCCCAACCTCGAGACACCACCAGACACCTCGAGATGGAGACACCAACACTCCTGAAGAGTTTCTCTTCAAGTTTAGGAGAATAATAAAAATGCATAAGTAAGCAGGAAACATAAACAGAGCAAATAATTAGCTAATTACAACCTGCTTTAGCAGAACATTTTTAATTATTAAAATAATTACCGAGATTAAATTCAAAACAAAAACTCCATAAATGCAACCTGAACTTGTCCTTGAAGCTCTCAAGTGCCTGAGCCAAATGTATTTACCTGGTGATACTTCCATCAGCACAACAGAATTCATTAAAACTTTTTTTTTAAACTTCCAGTTTCTTTCATTTGACATTCCTGAATATTTTTAGCATTTCTGTCTTAAACTGGATATTTGAGAATACCTCTGTGGGGTTCTGAACAGGAGCACTGGGCCTGCTCCACATCGCCCATGCCGAAGAGCAAACTGCAATTTGTTTAAAACTCCATTACCAGGACAGGACATGGCACCAAACAATAAATAAAATTGTGATGGTATCTCACCAATTCGCATCCCTTCATTTATCACCGTGTGAGACAGAGGCTGATAACACTGGTGTGTTTGATTCTCAACCATCAGTCACTTCTTTGTGTGCCCTCATACATCTCAGATTAATTGACAAGATATTTATCGCTTGGATTTGTATGAATAAGTATAATTCCCAAATACTGAGGCTTATTCTGGAGCATTCCTTTTCAATTCAGAGCTAATTGAAGAAAGGAGAAGAATTCAGAACTGTTTCAGGAAGCTGGAGATCAGGCCAGCAACAGAGCATGTTCCCCCTTCTTCCCCTCAGGAGTTTCAGACCTATTTATCTACGAGCTGCTTCCATCGTTATGTAACTCTGTCACTTCCTGAATTTTCAGAGCCCATTAGGCAGGGTTATAAAACTGAATGGAAAAATGAGGATGATGGTAAGAGACGAGTCCCTCTCTGATGCTGGCATTAACCTGTGGCTCCGAAACCCTTTTCTGGGATCATTCCACAGGCAAGAACATGCTCCTGGTTCTGTTGTCTGCTTGCAAGAGGCTTCAGTATGTTCTTGTGTTAAAATTACACCTACAACTACATTTCTGTACTGCTGATTCAAAACCAAAATGGGAAATCCACGGGGGACAGACAAGTCACCTCAGCCCTCCCAGCTTCAGGTGTGTTGTGCTGGAAATGAGCACACTTCTGTAATTGTTGTTTCTTGGTTAAATTTGACCAAAAAAGTCTCAGTCAAGGCAGACGGACCTTGACTGGGCAGAGGAGTGTGTGAGGTGCAGGTCTGAAAGGAGGACGTGTCAGAATTCAGGATTCAAAAAGGAGCTTGAGCGATGGTTGGCCTGTGCAGCCATCACCCTCCCTCCTTCTCACCCCTCGTGTTCCGGGTGTCGCTGTCCATCAGCCTCCCTGTGCGTGGCATCAGACTGAATTGCAGTTAAATTACTTTTCGGTACATTTACAATTTGGATGAAGGCTAATCTTGCTCTCAGATGACAGATGAAGGTAAATTTGGCCCAAGCCTTTCCCCGGAGACTACGGGAGAGCCTCAGTGAGTGCCCTGGAAGTGGTCACCAGTGCCAGTGCCCCGGGGCGAGTGCTGCCAATTCCCTCTGCCCTGCGGCAGCTCCTGGTGCTGGGCCTGGTTAATTGGGTACATAATGAGTCTCATCTTGTTCCTCCTGGAGTCAATAGTAGGTCTGGGACCAACATGTCCCGCTGCTTTTCCTGTTTTAATTTGCATTGATACTCTGCTTCATTTAAAGGCGGCTCCTTACTTCAAATGACTCTTGATCAAGGGTGAGTCATCTGTGCTGGTGCAGCTGCATGCACAAACAGCCCCATATTTCTTCATTATCTGCCTCGGGAAGCTGCTTGCATGGAGATCTCTCTGCTGGTGAAAGGAGCTGAGCTCTTCTCATCACTCCCAAAGAGTTTCATCTCAGTCAGACAGGGACCCATAACTGCCTGTTGCAGGAAAAGAAGCTGCAATATTAAAAGCTGTCACTACTGCAAATTGAGCAAAGATGAATAAGAAGCAGAAGTATTAGAAAGTGCCACTGCTCTAAATACAGGAAAGATGGATCATTGGAAGGAGGAACAGCCCCTGCAGCAGGTGTGTTATACACACATGTGCAATGGTGCTCATGCCATCCATCAATAACTCCAAGGCGTTGCCTTATCTGGGATGTCTGTGAACGTGGGGAGAAAGTACGAGATGATGGATGTGTTCCTAATGCTGTTGCAGTCTTATCAGTTAAAAGAACCTTGAGACGCAAAGTTTGTGACTCCAAGTCAGACCTTGCAAGGTGTCGGCTCCTGGTCAGGGGCTGCTGGGAGCTGGATGTACCTCAGAATCCATTTTTCTGTTCAAATTCTCTTTGCATGTTCATGGAGCTTTTCTCTTCCTGGTCTATCAACAACCATCTCACATCTTGTAGGGAGAGCACAGGTACACTGACAAAAACCAGCACGGTGCAGTCTGAAACTGAAGATGAAACTACATTAGTACCTGCACGGTGTGTGCACATGAGCTAAGCAGAGAGAGAACCAGAGAGGAGGGCAGTGAATAAAAACACCTGTGAGAAGGAGGTGACAGCTTGGATTTTAAATGGAACTTCTGGAGGAGTTCATGTGCTCCTCAAGAAGTCAGGAGTGACTGTGGGTCTGCACCTAAGCCAGGGAGGAAGATGACAAAGAAGATGCCTTGTATGAAAAATGCCTTCCCTTCAAGAAGGTAGAATATGGAGAGGAAATAACCCAAACCAAAAACAGGAAGAGAAAGAAAAGCTCAGGATACTAAAGCAATGTGTTAAAAACATCCATTGTCTGTCATGGCTTTCTCACTCCTTGAGAAGCCCCCTTGTGCCCAGTGCCGGGCCCCTGCCAACACGGGCTCCCTGTAGCCCTCACCCGTCGTCTAAACAAGAAAGGGATGAGTCAGAAATCATTGCAGAGCAGTTTATTACCCAAGTAATTAGATCTGTTGACTCACACAACTAAATCCTCCGTTTACCAAGCATGACATGATTTCCATATTAGCCGAGAAGTTGCGCCGTGTCCCAAATCATCAGACAGTGGTGCCGCAGGAGTGCGCCGATGCTCCCCGCAGTTCTTTCAAAGCTTCTAGCACGAAAAGAAGAGAACAAACAAACAGGACCCGACAAAGCTGGATGTGCTACAGGCAGGGTGTCAGGGGAACACCGGCTCCGGGCTGCAGCAGAGCGGGCATTGCTGCTCCCAGAGGAGAGCCGTCGGCTCTGGGAGAGCATCAGTCCCGGACGCACGCTCCGACTCCTCACCGTGCTGCATGAAGTGAACCCTTCCCCTCTGCAGGCCGGCAGCTTCTCAGAGGAGCACTTGCACCTGTCAGAGAAGCAGAGCCCGTGACGGTGCCCGAGCAGAGGCGTCACCGGCTCTCCCAGCAGCGGCCCGCTCCTAACGAGACGCGCTCCAGCGCCTCCCGGAGCATTCCCGTCCCTGCTGCTGCCGGCCTGTGCCTCTTCATGTCGGGAATGGGGGAATGCTGTCCGTAAAGCAGCCTCCAGCGCCCAAACACAGTCCCAGCGCTCCAGCCTGGGGTGTGCCAGGGGAGGGTGCCTGAGGGCTCACTGCACGATGGGCACCGAGCAGCAGCCGGCACGGATCCTCAGCCTCTCCTGGAGCCCTGGCCAAGCCAAACCTCCCCTGGCACAACTTGAGCCATTTCCCCTTGTCCTGTCCCTGTTCCTGGGAGCAGATCCCAAATCCTCCCCAGCTGTCCCCTCCTAGCAGGAGCTGTGCCGAGCCAGAAGGGCCCCCTGAGCCTCCTTTGCTCCAGGCTGAGCCCCTTCCCAGCTCCCTCAGCCAAACAGGAATCTCCCACCCCAGGCATCCCTGCAGGTACATTTTTGCGTGCAGGAGAAGCAGCCTTGAAAAATGTTTTCCAGTGAGAGTTCTGCTGTCTGGCATAGGAGAGTCAAAGATTAAGATCAAGAGAAAATCACATCATGAATAATTTAGTGCCTAAATTTAGCATCTTATTCTGCAGAGGCTATTGGAAGGAAGGATGCATTCCCTGGTATTTATCCCATGCACAGATGCACTGGAGAAAAATCTCCAAATACTCAGACAATTCTTGATTGTGAATTGTCACAATTCCAGTGGTCAGAGCCCTCTCCAGCTGCGGTGTGAGGGCATCGCTCATACACACGATGGGGAAAGGAAATTTAGGGAATGACTCTCAGCTGGTTCAGCCTCGCTGGGGTCATACATGGAAGAGCAGCTGGGGAGGGAAACACGGAGCTGCAGCTCCTCCCATGTTCCCCTGTGCCCCTGGGAGCATCACTGAGGGATAGTGGGCAGCAGGAGCATCCACTCCTCTTCTAGGATCGTGGGGATGGGGAGTGGGGAGCACGGGAGGCGTTCAGCTGGCAGGGGGACACACACACCGAGCTGTGGGTGCTGGGAAGGGGTGACAGAGCGGCTCCAAACTGATCTGTGGGACAGTGACTGGGGAGGGGAGCTTGTTGTACAGTTTGGCTGTGATCCCCACAGCACAGTGTCCCACCACAGTGTCCATCCAAGATCTGAGACAGAAGAAACAGCTGCTGGAGCCTGGAGGCGTTCGCTTTAGAATGACTTCGCAGGCTCAGAGGTCGCTTGTGAATTAACTGAAGAGGAGCAGAAACTCATCCACCTACAGAGATGGAGACGTGGGACCGCCTGCAGCAATGCTTGCCCAGCCCCCAGTAACCCCTGCTGGCCCCAGTGACCCCTGCTGGCCCCAGTAACCTTTGCTGGCCCCAGTGACCCCTGCTGGCCCCAGTAACCTTTGCTGGCCCCAGTGACCCCTGCTGGCCCCAGTAACCTTTGCTGGCCCCAGTGACCCCTGCTGGCCCCAGTAACCTTTGCTGGCCCCAGTGACCCCTGCTGGCCCCAGTAACCTTTGCTGGCCCCAGTGACCCCTGCTGGCCCCAGTAACCTTTGCTGGCCCCAGTGACCCCTGCTGGCCCCAGTAACCTTTGCTGGCCCCAGTGACCCCTGCTGGCCCCAGTAACCTTTGCTGGCCCCAGTGACCCCTGCTGGCCCCAGTAACCTTTGCTGGCCCCAGTGACCCCTGCTGGCCCCAGTAACCTTTGCTGGCCCCAGTGACCCCTGCTGGCCCCAGTAACCTTTGCTGGCCCCAGTGACCCCTGCTGGCCCCAGTAACCTTTGCTGGCCCCAGTGACCCCTGCTGGCCCCAGTAACCTTTGCTGGCCCCAGTGACCCCTGCTGGCCCCAGTAACCTTTGCTGGCCCCAGTGACCCCTGCTGGCCCCAGTAACCTTTGCTGGCCCCAGTGACCCCTGCTGGCCCCAGTAACCTTTGCTGGCCCCAGTGACCCCTGCTGGCCCCAGTAACCTTTGCTGGCCCCAGTGACCCCTGCTGGCCCCAGTAACCTTTGCTGGCCCCAGTGACCCCTGCTGGCCCCAGTAACCTTTGCTGGCCCCAGTGACCCCTGCTGGCCCCAGTAACCTTTGCTGGCCCCAGTGACCCCTGCTGGCCCCAGTAACCTTTGCTGGCCCCAGTGACCCCTGCTGGCCCCAGTAACCTTTGCTGGCCCCAGTGACCCCTGCTGGCCCCAGTAACCTTTGCTGGCCCCAGTGACCCCTGCTGGCCCCAGTAACCTTTGCTGGCCCCAGTGACCCCTGCTGGCCCCAGTAACCTTTGCTGGCCCCAGTGACCCCTGCTGGCCCCAGTAACCTTTGCTGGCCCCAGTGACCCCTGCTGGCCCCAGTAACCTTTGCTGGCCCCAGTGACCCCTGCTGGCCCCAGTAACCTTTGCTGGCCCCAGTGACCCCTGCTGGCCCCAGTAACCTTTGCTGGCCCCAGTGACCCCTGCTGGCCCCAGTAACCTTTGCTGGCCCCAGTGACCCCTGCTGGCCCCAGTAACCTTTGCTGGCCCCAGTGACCCCTGCTGGCCCCAGTAACCTTTGCTGGCCCCAGTGACCCCTGCTGGCCCCAGTAACCTTTGCTGGCCCCAGTGACCCCTGCTGGCCCCAGTAACCTTTGCTGGCCCCAGTGACCCCTGCTGGCCCCAGTAACCTTTGCTGGCCCCAGTGACCCCTGCTGGCCCCAGTAACCTTTGCTGGCCCCAGTGACCCCTGCTGGCCCCCAGTAGTTCCTGTTTGTGCCCAGGCTGCCCACGGCTGTGCTGGCAGCACAGGAAGACAAGCATAAAGCTGGGGCAGGTGACATCACAGCAGCAGGTGGCATGTCCCCTGTCCATGGCCACAGCCAGCCCCCCAGGCAGAGCAGGGCTGCACTGGCCACGGCCATCTCTCGGAACTGCAATCTGCTCATTTGTTCAGAAACAGCAAAACACTGCCAAAGTTCCACAAATTCTTCACAAAATTGATTAAACAGTGTAAATAACTCAGTGTTTGGGAATATTAGAAATATATTAGAAAGAAAATTAAAGCATTAGAGGATTAGGACTTTTCTGTTTGGGTTAAAGTTTGCTATAATTCCATTAAAATGCAGTTTCACACTGATTAGACGCAGTGTTGTTCATCTTGCCCTGCTTTTGTTTTGCCGAGTGCAGTGGCAAAGTGTTGACAATGAGGTTCAGCTTTGTCATGGGGCTGCTGACAGAGGCTCCAGCTTTATATGTCAGGAGGGCACACTCCACTTGCTGGGTCCCTCTCCTTCATTCTCCTCTGAGCAGCTTTTCTCCCACAGACTCATTTTTGTGGCTCTGAATTCCCAACCATTATTAATTCTTCTTCTGTGGAGCACAGGAGTCTTTGTTGCACCTTGTTGATAAAGTGTTCTCTGTTTGGTTTTGTTATTGCTATGTGTTGATAGTTGGTCTTCACCAAAAAAGGAAAAATCCAGTCCATGGCAGTAAAATTGTATTAGGTCTATAAAGAATATTAAATTACATTGCTGAGTGTGAGGGGGACAGCACCCTGGGCATTTTATTTGAAGGCCAGGTTGGTCTGTGTTTGCTGCTGGCTGTCCCCACACGCCCTGGCTGCACACTGAGCATCCCTTGCAGTGGAGCAGGACCTGGACTGGGGCTGCTCCCCTCATTGTGAGGGATCGTGTGGGGATCCAGCAGGGCCCGGAGCTCGCCCAGGATCGGCAGGAGCAGCGGGATCCAGCAGAGTCCGGAGCTCAGACGGGATCAGCAGGAGCAGCGGGAGCAGCTTCGTGCCCACACCAGATGGACACCGCTCATCCCCCTGCCAGTTCCAGTTCTCGAACACCTCAGGACAGGGGCGTGGTGAAACCTGCAGAAATGCCTTTTCCATCATCTAATTTTCGTATTCAGCTCATGGTTCCGTATCAAAAGGCTACAGGAGCCCAACTGTAACATTTAATTAATACTTCCCATCTGCTTTTAAGCCTGGCTTTGATTACGAACAGTTAATTTAGTCACGGGCTAAGCTGATCACAGATAGAGAGTGCCAGAGCTGGTGCAGCCAAAAAGCCGTGCCAGGGTCCCCTCCCAGGAGAGGGGGACAGCCTGACAGGATCTGCCTGGCGATCTCCCCAGTGCTGCACGGGCAGGATTCAGGGGCAGGATGGGGCACCTGGACAGCTGCAAAAGCCATTGGAGACAAAAGGAGCCTCCCCAAGCCCCCGGAAGGCTGGTGGGGCGGCCAGGCAGGGTTTGCCGGCTCGCTGAGTGCCTGTGCCCGCTGAGAGCCGCTCCAGCCCGTGGGGCCGGCGGGCGCTCCCGGCTGAGCTGTCCCCAGGCAAACCGGCTGCAAAAGTGACTTGAGTGAAAGCGGAATTCAAAAGCTGCTTACAGCTCCAGCATCCTTGGGTTTTGCTTCCTTCTCACTCCCTCTGAAATATTTCCTTTTGATATTTTAATTTCTTTTGGGCTGACTTTAAGGAAGAACGTTGGGTTGAAACAGATGGTTGTCAGCAAACCAGTGCCTGCGAAGCACAATTGAGAATTAGCTACAGAAACCCAAAACTTGGCACCAGCCAAATCCTCTTGATATAATTGTCAAAAGAAATCTGGCTTGGAAAAATTTTTGAATAATATTTTCAAAATTCAAATGACTGAAACTTTAAACAAACAAAATACAATTTATTTGAGTGTGTGCAAGTGGTAATGACAAACCTCCAAAGGTCATTCCCAAAAGACCACATGTGACCCACAAAACTCCTGCTTGAGGCTCTTTCACCCTGTGTCAGCTGCTGAACAGCAGGTCGTGGTGTCCAAGGAACTGCCTTCAGCAGGAGAATTTTAACGAGTACCCTCCATCATCCTTCTCTCCATGGCTGCGGTCAGCCCATTTCCCTGGCCAGGTGGCAGTGCCACCAGGATCCACTGGCTGCCTTGGGGACATCAAACTGGCCAGGGGGGTGCACCCTGAGCAGCCCCCTGTACCCTTCAACACAAAAGTGCTCATTGGCAGCTTTACTAAAAGCCTCTCTCCTGTCTGTATTTTTCAGGGAGCTTGTTCACTTTGCAGGAATCTCCTGGGTGGCCCTGTTAGGCTTATTGAGAAGACCAAAAGCCAGTAAATTGCTGATGCTCCTGTGAGAGGGCACAGGGCCTTCTCTCAGCACCCATGTGTCCCAGGTTGAACCTTTTGCTCTTTTGATCTTCAGCCATGATCATTCCGTTATGGATGAGGAGATTGTTTCACATGAACCCAGTGTGAATTTATTCCATGCTGAAAAAATAATTACAGATGAAAAGGGGTAGCACAGGGAAAAAAAAAAAAAGAAAAGAAGAAAGAAGTTTCTTTTCTAGGTTCCCTTTGCCATTTGAATATGATATCTTATTTAAAAAAAAAAAAAAAAAGCAAAACCATTGGCCGCAGAAGAGAGCTGTGAGGGAGTGAGAAAGGGGCTCAACATCACTGACACACACGGCCAAAGCTGGCATGGAAGGACGCCAGGTCTGGACCTTGAGGGAGAGGGGAGAAGCTGGGAGCAGGGAACAAGGGCATCATTCCTGCCCCCCGGTCCTGCTGCCCAGCGCTGTGCGAGGAGCTGAGTGACCGCTAGTGCACCAGAGGTAGACAGACGCCTTCCCGAAAGATTCATGGAATGTATCTGTGACACCACCGTTCAGGTTACTCTGGGGTAAATCACTCCGATCACCGCCTAATTGTCACAGCTCGCTGTGTTTGACAGCGCTGCTAATTCGGAGCTCACAATGCCCTCCATTGTCCCGGTGCCTAATTGGCAGACAGAGGCCATTCATCACGGGTGACACGGCTGGGCAACGAGGTCGAGGCAATCCATCACTGCTCCGCTCCAGCAGGGACCTCCGGGGCGCCGGCAGGAGGGCTGGGATGGGCACAAGGACCGGGCACAAGGACTGGACACAAGGACTGGGCACAAGGACTGGGCACAAGGGCTGGGCTGGACACAAGGACTGGGCACAAGGACTGGGATGGGCACAAGGACTGGGATGGGCACAAGGACTGGGCACAAGGACTGGACACAAGGACTGGGATGGGCACAAGGACTGGGCACAAGGACTGGACACAAGGGCTGGGATGGGCATAAGGACTGGGCACAAGGACTGGGCACAAGCACTGGGATGGGCACAAGGACTGGACACAAGGACTGGGCACAAGGACTGGGCTGGGCACAAGGACTAGACACAAGGACTGGACACACGGGCTGGACTGGGCACACGGGCTGGGCACACACCCGTACAGGTTTGTAGTTTCCTGGCTCCTCCTCCACCCCGGTGGAATCTCGCTCCTGCTGTGTTCTTGGGCAGTGCCTCCTTCCCGCTGGCACATTCTCGTGGGTCCCAGCCCTACACTGCGGGCGGGGCTCCCCATGGGCCCCGTGGCTGCTCCGCTTAGCACTCGCTGATGAATGTCCTCTGCAAGGCAGGATTGTGTTAAGGAGAGGTCCCTATGGCAACTTGCTAGGAACACACTCAAGAGCGATGACTTCCTCAGTCTGATTACATTTTTCGATCATTTAACTGTTTTTAATCCATTTAATTTCTGAGGCATTACTGGGTATAAGGCAATTTTTCAAAGTTCCTGGGGTAGTGAATCAAATTATTTTAGGAAACCTGTTTTGTGGCAGTTACCTTCAGTCAGCAAAGTTATCATCTCCCATGTCAAATGTCTTTAAGGCTTCTGCACAGTGAAACCATTTCACTTGGCATTAATTGCACTATGGAACTGAAGAATTCGTTCCCGAAGATTTCTCACACAAGTATTTCCATTTTTATTTCTGGGCCTGACAACTGGTCATTGGTTATGGGAACTTTTAAGCACAGACAGTAATGTCATTTTTTCTCCTCAGGAGCCAACCCACTGTTCCAGGGTTTGCTAAAAATTATTATTATTATTAACAGCTTGGAGTATTCAACTAAGTTAATTTAATTCCCCTGTGTATGAGCCATCCAATCGTGTCACCGTGAGTGCTTCTGAGCACTACTGTCCCTGAGCAGGACTTTGCTTGTCACTGAGACTTGCAGATAATTTCCTCTCTTGTTTTTAAATTTAGCAACTGGCATCCTCAGCATCTTTAGCTCCCATGCTGTCCTCTGTTCCCTAAGGGCCTGTGGGCATCCCTTGGTGTCCATCTTGCTGACCATACCTCCAATGCTGCTTCTGTTGGGCACAAGGGCAGCATTTCCAGCCCTTTCCTCCTCATTTCTCACGGCTGTTCAGCACGTGGTGCCAAGTGCCCTCCACCATTGCCCTCCCTTGCCATTCCCTTCTCTTTTTCCCTTTCACGTTTTTCTCAGTGGTGTGATTGCTGAAGCCTTCTTGTAATTTCCAAAAGCACAGGATTGTCATCTGTGTTCTGAGGCTCTTCCTGTGCGTGTGGAAGGCTCGTTTCCCCGTGCTCAGCTGTGTTGTGTCTCACCGTGTTTTCCACTCCGCATGCCCGCTCTCCCGGCGGGAACGGGGCCGGAGCAGCACCACGGCATAGCAGCGCCCTGGCAGTGCCTCCTGCCAGAGGGGTCACTAAGTGTGTCTGTAAGTAACATCTCGGGAAGCAAACAGAAACTCAGAAGAAAGAAAAATAATTTTCTCCGGAACACAATATGAATTTTTCATTAAAGCTGCACTCGGGCTGTCTGATGGGTGCTACGAGGTTGTCCCGGCCAGAGAACACCCAGCTGCCACCTGCGAATCTCTTCGGCCTCTCTTGATATCTTTAACTTAAAAACTTCTCTGTTCTGTTTTTCCAGCAGTTTCTCTTCAGCATCACCTCTTCTGGCAGCCAGACCAGATACCAGGTAACAACTGACAACTCTCCAAGCTGACTTCCATCAGTTCTGCTCTGCCAGACTCCCAGGTGGAGACAGCAGCGTAACACGGAGCCAGGTCCTGGGCAGCCCCACACCCCACAGCCCACATTCCACACCCCACACCCCACATTCCACACTCCACCACGATGCTTGTGTGGCTGAGCTACATCTCAGCTACCAGCCACTGCTAAACAGCTCAGAGCTGGCTCAGGCTGGCAAATGGAACAGGAAAAAAAGAGGTCACTGAACTGATTTATCCCCTCCCATGGCATATGTAGGATCACAGAAGGGTTTGGGTTGGGAGGCACCTTAAAACTCATCTCATCCCACCCCTGCCATGGCAGGGACACCTCCCACTATCCCAGGCTGCTCCCAGCCACAGTGTCCAGCCCAGCCTTGGGCACTGACAGGGATGCAGTGGCAGCCACAGCTGCTCTGCGCACCCTGGGCCAGGGCCTGCCCACCCTCCCAGGGAAGGATTTCTCCCCAGTATCCCATCCATCCCTGCCCTCTGGCAGTGGGAAGCTGTGTCCTGTCCCTCCAGGTCCTTGCCCAAAGTCCCCTCAGTCCAGCAGCACAACAGTTCCCCTTGCAGGGAAGGGGAACAGGTAGGAAAACCATGAGAGCTACATGTCCACCATTGCCCAATCTACCAACCAATGCCCCATATATAAATATAACATTAGGCTTTATATCACATACCCATAATCAGGAAAGTCAGCAATTTCCATGGCTATTTAGGCTTGGTTTTCCTGGGATCAGCTGATCTGCAGAGCAGCCCTTCCCTGCTGAGCACAAATACACTCTGTGACTAAACTGCCCTCACAGCAGGCTGAAACTAGCAATGGTGCCATGCAAATGTCCTTGATCTTTTGCTATAAATTCAAAATTCTTTCAACCTGGGTCCATAAAATCTCTAGAAATGAGTTGTTATGGTAGAAAGACACTTCTGTGGTTTTGTGAAGAAACCTCTGAAAAGGGCAGTCTGAGGGACAGCTGATGACAGAGGTGTCTGAGCTGATGGAACCTGATTAAATTTGGCCTTGAGATAGAAATTGAGTTCAGTGCTGGATCTCACAGAACACTGGGAGAGGACAGCCTGACGGGGATCAAAAGCCAGAGCAAATCTTGTCACAGCCCCTGTGAAGTGAAACCAATGGGTTTTACACAGCAGTGCTTAAGGGCTTTTATGTGTGTAAAATCTCAGTCACAACACGGCCCTGATGTCTTCTTCTTCTTCTTTTAGCTTTCATGATTCTCTTTTGGAAATACACACTGAAATAAAAGCAAAAATAGCACATGCAATGCTATAACATGGACCAGGTGGCCAGAAATCCCCCACGTGTAAATCATGAGTCAGTGTTTCCTTCTGCACTCAAAGAAAAATTGTCTTTGCTGGACCATCCCTGCAGCCCCACTGGATCTGTAGCTCTGCCTTTCCCCAGTGAAAATTAGGAGAATGAGGCATGTCTCTGACAGACTTTCAGGCTTAACAAGTAAACGCTTGAAAATACAGCAAATTAAATATATTTGAAGAAATAAGGCAAAAAAAAAATCTTAAAGAAAAATTATCATTTCCCAATTCATTAATATTAGTACTGAAACTTCAAATGGGAGATGCTCCTCAAGGCCTGAAGCACACAGCTACCACAGCCCTGCAGCTGCTCAGGAGAGGCTAAAGCTGCTGCAAATGGCCCCGCTGGGAAGAGCAACTACCTCAGCTGGCTCTTGGAGGAACACCTGAAAACAGTTACAGTTTCATGAGGAACACCTGAAAACACTTACAATAATTTTCTCACAGCTAGGAAGATGCATATATATGTGTATTTTGGAAATGTTCAACCCCCCATTGAAGGCCAGTGGCGAAAACAGTGGGTTGGTGTGGGTGCAGTGGGAAGAAGAAATGGAGCTGATCCACTCAAGTCCTATTGCCTCTGTCCTAGGCTTTTATGGTTTGGTGCAGCCCAGCTACCCCTTATTGTATATCATGTACAGAATCACAGAATCCCAGACTGGGTTGGGAGGCACCTTAAACATCATCTGTTTACATCAGGGACACCTCCCACTGGCCCAGGCTGCTCCAAGCCCCAACGTCCAGCCTGGCCTTGGGCACTGCAAGGGATCCAGGGGTAACCACAGCTTCTCTGGGAATTCTGTGCCAGGACCTCCCCACCCTGCCAGGGAACAATCCCTGCCCAGTATCCCTGGCAGTCCTGTCAGTGCTGCTCTGAGCGAGGCTTTCTGGCTCACCCTTCTTGCAGATGCCCCCCCTTCCAAAATTAGTGGCAGATTGCAAATATTTTGCGATCTAGTCCGCTCTAAATGCAGTGCAATAAACAAAGAAAATGCCAAAAGCCCGCATTTCATTGGCTTTGGGAAGGGAGAGGGCACCATGGCCGGAATTCGTTTCCTCCTTCCCGGGTGTCCCTTGTCCCTCCGTGCCCTGCTGGCGCTGGCCTCATCCCACAGGAGATGCCCTGCAGCAGCACCCACAGGGCACGGAGCCCGCTGGGACCGGCTCACCCCAGCCCAGAATGCTCGGGAGAGCAGGGACCCAGCTGGGGAGGGGGTGGCAGGGGCCCAGGGGTGCTGAGGCCGAAGGAGGTGAGGAGGAGGCTCCTGAGGGGCGCGGGCACTGCCCAGGGGCTGCTCCCCACAGCTCCAGAGCCCCCCGCCACAGAGCACCTGCTGAGGCATCGCCGGCAGCCTGGGAACACAGCAAATAAATATTCCGGGGTGTTTGTGCCATCAGATGGATAACCCGGCAGTGTTTGGGTTTGGCTTTAGAAGCCAATGACACTCTCTGCATTCCCTTGGCAACTGAGGCGCTGCAGAGAAACTCCTTCTACGTTTAACAACTTCAAATGTGTTGACACACATCAAATCCTGATCCGGGGTGGGTTTAAGTGACACATGTCATCTGACTGGAGGGTTTATGTGTTTGCCAGTGTGAACACAAAAAGGCTCAGCATGTCTGAGGAGAAGCAGAAATCAGATCTGTGACAACAAAATTTGCTTGCAGATAATTAATCACATTTTTAAATAAGCAAGGCCATATTTCCATCCCTTTTGTTTCTTCTTCTTGTGATCTACGGGTCAACTCTTGCTGTGAAAATATTAACAGCAAGCAGATTTGCCAGTCACACGCCCCAGAAGCGACTGAAGATGTATTTGGGTGCTCAGACAGGCGTGTTTGTGCTGGAAGGGCTCCCAGCCCTGCAGAGGGGCCAAGGGTCTCCCACGAGGGTCAGGCTGCAGTGCCAGAGCTGTAAATAACCAGAGCGAGCTGTTTGCTGCACTGGGGGAGGAACCAAACCCTTCAAATAAATACTAGGAGCCTTAAGCTGCAGGAGGGTAGATTCAGATGGGATACTGGGCAGGGATTGTCCCCTGGCAGGGTGGGCAGGCCCTGGCACAGAATTCCCAGAGCAGCTGGGGCTGCTCTTGGATCCCTGGTAGTGTCCAAGGCTGGGCTGGACATTGGGGCTGGGAGCAGCCTGGGACAGTGGGAGGTGTCCCTGCCGTGGCAGGGGTGGCACTGGGTGGGCTCTGAGGTCCCTTCAACCCAACCCAGTCTGGGATTCGGTGATTCTGTTATTCATACATACCTGCATGTTTGTCTCTGGTTTACTGGTAGGATATTACATTTTCCTGGCAACACCTGCCTTGCAGGGTGGCCAAAGTATGGGGCAGAAAAAGTGGAGACTTGTGCACTAGAAGTGAGTGTCCTGGGAATTAACATTCCCAGCATCCCAAGCTCCCCTCACTGCCCACAGTGCAAGGATGATGCTGCAGCCTTGGTGTGTCCAGCTTGGCACACGTGCACGGGGGTGTATGCATGTGGGGAAACCTATTCCCAAATTCTTGGAGCAACTTCTGAATCAGAGAGATGGGATCCTGCATCTTCCCTGTGCAGGCTCTTTACACCAAGGATGCAACCTCTTTCTTGAATCCAGCTAATGAACCCTGGCCTCAAAATCCAATATCTGTTTTCCCCAGAACTATTGATTGCAACTCAAGTATAATTCCTCCACATAGGTTCTTGTTAAAAAAAAAAAAAAAAAAGAAAAAAAAAGGCAAGCTATTTAAGTGGCTATCAACAAAAGATGCAATTTTAGTTAAGTCTCTTTGGGTTCTTAAATATGTTGCCATTATCAGAGGGAGAAAGAATTAAAGAACAGGTAAGAACACTCAAATCTTGTAATCTAATGTGTTCCACAGTGGGTTTTCTTCTCACTCACAAAACCCCCAGGAGACACCGGGGTTCAGCACCAGGAGCCCCGGGTGCAGACGCACCAACACACCTGGGCAGTCTCGCTGCCAACAGCCAGGGAGCAGCAAACTGCCCACAGCACAGAGGGACAGAGACACAGCCACCTGGAGAGCCCATGGGATCAAGCTTCCATTATCTGCCTGCGCTCCAGAGGAGACCCCGGGCTGCTCATTGCCCTCCCTGCTGCAGACCGTGGCACGCACAGGCTGGCAATCCACGCGTGGCTCTTAACATTCACAACACACCAACGTTCCCCATAAGCCTGGTGAGAGCACGCTGAAGTTTCATTCTCCCCGTGCTTGTTTGGAAACAGATTTGATACTTACCACACATTTTTCTGCACTTCCAAAGGCACAGAAGGCGCTCTGCAGCCGGGGGGGCGCGTACACCGATGTTCGTGTGGTTGATTAATGAGGTGAATTTTCTATGTGTGGTGCTTTCAGGGCTGCGTAATTCTCCCATTTGTGAAGCTTCTGCAAGTGTCAGAAGGGAGCTGAGGAGGAGCAGGGAGTGGTGGGGCCTTGGAGGAGAGGCGTGGTGCCACAGCCAGCCCCAGCCAGGAGTGGTGTCAGAGAAGCGCGTGCCCACAGCCGTTCAGAGGCACCCGGGCCGCCGGCGCTGCTGGGGGGTTCAGGGCTGTACAGACGAGCCACCTGTGTGCCACTCACCCCCACACTGTGCCCCACTGTGGCTCCACCAGACCCCTGCCCCCAGCTGCCTTCAGCTGGTGTGGGAACAGCTCCTGGCTTGGCTTCCGAGGGCTCTCCATGGACAAAGCTGGGCCAAACGCTGTGGTGGACGTGGATGTGACTTTTGACAGACCATGGGCAGCAGAGCAGGAGGGGTGGCACCAGGCCCTGTGGAACTGGCTGATAGGACCAGGCTCTCCAGGGAAGGACTGCTCTGCCTCCCCTCGGGGCTCTCCTCCAGCCCCAAAGCTGCTGTCAGGGGACACCAGGCACCCAGCACTGCAGCCATCTCTGCCTCCTGCTCAAACCTGCCCTCTGCCACCTCCTCATGGTGCCCAGCACCTCTGCTGCTCCCTGGCCTTGTGCCCATGGTGGGCACAGCTGGCACAGGGCAGGACGTGATCCCCAGGGAAGCCTCCAACAGCTTGGAAAAAAATGGAAATCAAAATAGAACCCGAATTTGACCCTGGAGTTTCTGGGATTTGCATTAAAATGCTCCCCCCACCCCACCCCTGAGCTGGATTCCCAGGCTGCTCCAAGCACGTGCTGTGCTGTAACATGGCAGCAGAGTTTTCAGTTCAGTTTTTGTTGCCGGTTTTGCAGAATGTGTTTCTGCAGGATTCAGTTTACAAGCCAAACTTCAGCAAGAACATTTATATTTCTTTCACTTCTCCACAGATCTGAAGTAAATAATTCTGACTTGCTTAATTCTTAATCCAGTGTTTTGAAAGAGAAGCCTTTTGACCTCATCAGCTTTTAAGTCTCAGAATGATGTGAAATAGAAAATTACAGGAAACTTTTCTTGCTACTCTCTGTGACCATCAGTCAGAAAGAGCAGAAGGTGATGTGTTAAGACACCCTGACTCAGGCTGAGATTTAATTGCCCTCTTGTACTTCCCCTGGAAAAGCAGTCTTGCAAGGCACAAAAGGTCGCCAGAAAGCCACAACCTGCAGGAACTCAACTCCAGTTTCCAGGAAAATACCAAAAATGAACAAGTGAACCAACTGCATGTCCTTGCAAGGAAACAAAGGGAAAACAAAGTCAACATTGATTTGTAAGACACTTCATGTCAATTCACTCTCATATTTTTCCAGGGCACAATAGAGAGGAGTAGCTGTGCCTTGAGCAAGGTGTTCTCACCTGAGCCGGGCAAACACTGCCCAGGTGAGGCCCAGAGATGGGAGAGCCCCCAGAGACCTTTCTTGGGGGATACCGAGCAGCAGCCAAACAGGGGAACAGATGGGCAGAGCTTTGCAGCCAGGCACGGAGTCCAGCAGAGGTTTCCCACCTCTCCCACGGCAGTGGGGCCTTGCTGGGAGGCGTTCCCCAGCCTGGAGTCACCCAGGGCTGATGAATCCTTACTGGAACACAAAAACAGGTACCTGCGTGAAGGATGGGGAAAAGGGCTCTTTATCAAATTAAAAGGATTGGATTATATTTCAAATTGATTGTAAGCTTTAGAGATTTTTGTTCCAGTAAAAGTATTGATCAGTGGGGGATTTGCATATTCCTCTTCACAGTACGAGGTGGTTCTGCCACCAGCAGTTACTGCAGGGCTGGTTAAGTAAAACAGGAAAAGACTAAAGGCTGCAGGAACATTTTTACACATTGCCAAAAAAATATTTTTTTTCCTAGGATAAAGTTAAAACTCTTTAATGTGCACTTTATTTTTCAATAGATTCAACTAGCAATGGATACAGGCTTTCCTGCAACATCTCCTTACCTTTGATGACTTGCCAGATTTTCAGCACCAACATGAGAAGAAAAACAATAGAACAGCTTCAGTCTGATTTTTAGCTCCTTTTAAGTACTTCTCAGTTACGAGAGCCCTAGCAGGAATGCCATTTTTAATTACCAGGCTATGCTGTATCCATGTCTGACATCACAGTCAGACCTGTGCTTGGAGGTGGCAGAGGAGACTTCCTGATGCCACTGGCAGAAAGCAGGGGAAATATTTAAACATTTCAGATGGCTTTTCTTAATTCTAGTAACTACAACTGGCCTCCCGTTGCTAACTACCTCTTGCAGCAGCAAAGGTAAAACAGGTTCTTGGACTTGGCGATGAGATGTGACCTCAGAGAGCAGCGTTGGCAAGTTGTGATCCCACGGCCCGGGTGACGTGGGGACAGCACCCCTGGGCAGGGGCTGTGGGCTGCATGGGGAGCCCCGAGATGCTCCCGTGGGAGCCCTGACCCCCCTTTTCCCCAGCTCCTGCTCCCTCCTGGCCCTTCGTGACACACGGCTGCCCCACCATCCAGTCCCAGCCACAGTGCCCCTCACCCAGCTCCTGCCCGGGCCTGCTGGCATGAGCAGGGGTGTCTGGGCAGGATGTTCTGCCCCATCCCAGCCCCTGGGAGCTCTCCCAGGAGCAGAAAGTCTGTGAACAGCAGCCGAGGGCAATCTCAGCATCACTCCTCCATCCCACCAGGCCAGCAAAGAAACAGGCCCACCAACTATTTCTTGATTTCTGCCCCAGCTGTGGGAGCCCTAGAGGTGCTGGGCTGGTCCCACAGTGTGGGGGACTTCAGCACAGCTGAGGAATCCCCTCCCTGCCCTTCTGAGAGCTTGTGTCTTATCCACAGGCACCTGTGGTCCACAGAGCAGCACCCAACAGGCCATGGGGGGCACAGAGGGGGTTGGATGAGGGGACACAGGTTCAGAGTCACTTCCCATTTCTTCTGGTCACGCACCCAGTTCTTTTGGCTGATTATTTGCAATTGGATTTTCCACTGTAAGAGGTCAAGCCATGCTGCCTACTCCTGTAATTGGCTCAGGAACAATTCAGGAAAGCTTTGCTTTTTACAGTGCACAGGCACAGCAATTTAAAATTTAAGGAAAGAAAGAAAGGAAAAGGTCAAAACACACACCCATTCCACCCCACATCAGGAGATTCAGGGCAAGACCCAAGATGGAAAACTGTGAGATTCAAGTCAGACCTCAAGCGCCTGGAATCAAAACCATGTGACAGGTGGTCAGGTGGGCATTTCTGTCCCGCCCGGTTTAGATCCGAGCACGGGAAGCACGAGCACTTTGCTGGCCTCAGGGCCAGCGCAGAGCGAAGGCAGCACGGTCCCGCGGCCCCAGCCCAGGGAGCTGCCACCAGAGCGGCCACGCAGCCTCTCCTGGCTGCAGGCCAGGCAGGACAGGTTCCCAAGAGCATCCCAGGCGTGCAGAGCCTTTGTCAGAGATGTGTTGACTTGCGGCTGTTACGTTTTTGCCAAGCCACGGTAAGGCCCCGAGTCTGCAGCAAGGCCGTGGCGCACTCGGAGCCCGGCGCTGTGTCAGGAGTGCCCCGCAGAGGCGAGCCCAGGCCCCGGGGCGCGGGCCGGGCCGAGGCTGCGCGTCCCTCGCACGCAGCGTCCAGCGCGGCCCTGCGGGGAGGGGACGGGGCCCGAGGAAATGCTCGGAGGTGGCACAGCAGCGCCAGGCATGGGGTGGCACTGAGGACACATCCCTGGGGGGGCTGCTGGCCACCACAGCTCTGGGGCACAGCATCGCCAGCTCCCTGTCCCTGCCCCAGGAGACCCGAATCAGGAGCACAGGGATTAGGGGATGCTCCGGGAGCCTCAAGGCAGGACCTCGGGGATTCCAGGTGCTCATGTGACCACCACGGCCGTGAGCAGTGCTGATGGCAGCAGAGGGGACTCCAGGTCTCAGAGAGCCCCAAACTGATCCCAGCAATCGAGATGCCTCAGATGTGCCAACACAGGGGGGCAATCACTGCCCTGGTCCTATGGCCCTGCTATTTTTGGTACTATTTGCACTTTAGAAAAATCTCCCCAGGGGTACAAACACCAGAGTTGCTTTTCTTGGTCCATCTTCAAGAGCTTTTCAAGACAGCAGTAAATAAATTCATATATTTGTAATGCATGTTAGTAATTGATCCTTTTAAAACAATACACTGCAAAAGGCATATTTGCTCCTGGAATTTTTTTTTTCTAAATTCCATTTGCTATTGTGAATAACAGACCTGCAATCTGTGAGCTTAGACATTACAGGAGTACTGAAATGCTGGATACTTCAAAATGGAAAATGCTTTTGGGTATGTATTTTACCATTCTTTATGTATTTTGTTTTGAACATGAATAGTTCATAAGTGCACATTAAATCCACAAGGTATGTCAGTATATTGATATCTCCTCACCAGTAACAGTCTCCCTGAGCACATGGTGGGGTTTTTGTCAGGTAACTATGGTGATATGCAAGGGTGGGATTCTTTTGCAGGTTTGGGGTTTTAGGATGGCTTGGGGCAGGGGGTCTAGGCTGGACACTGTCTTTTTTATCTATGTTGGAGTGCTGGTTAACATAAAAATATCTTCTGCTAAGATAAAATAAAAAATAAGGGTAACAGTTGATAGGCACTGTGTATAAAAAGCCAGATCAGCCTGACAAACAGCTGCAGCACTTTATATTTGTCTTCATGTATATGCAATTGTCTTTACAAAGTATTTCTGCATGACCTGCCGTCACCAAGGTCAAAATTTGGAACCCAAAAATAACACACATGAATGTAGACTAGAATGAGGTCAGAGTGGATCTGCCAGAGCAGCTCTTGAGCGTGAATATTTAAGTCCCACCCCTGAGAGCAAGGTGTTCCCCTGCTGCTCTCCTGTACTTCGCAGTTTAGCTTTGTACAAGAACACAAATTTGAGATAAATGTTCTCCAGCAGCCCCGAGCGGCTCATTTCTTGTGCAGCCTTTGGGGCCTGCAGAGGCTGAGCTGCTGGAAATGAGACATCCCTCTGATGGCAGCAGTCCTCCTCCTGGGTGCCACCCGCTCCTGAGGAGGGAAACCGCCACGTGTCCCCGTGAAATGGGCTCCTAAATGTAGATGTGATGTGCCTTAACTTCATTACGAGGTGCAGAGGCCACTGCAGCAGCTGAGCCGCGTTATTGAGCGCGTCTGTCGCGGTCAGGCGCTGCGTGAGGCCCTTCCCTGCCAGCTCAGCCCATCCTGCCAGCAGGAGACAGCCGGGGGGACAGAGAGCTCCGGGGAACCGGCAGAGCAAACAGCAACAGAAGCTGCTCGGGGCTGGCCCGGCAGCGCACAGCCACGGCCGGGGCACAACATCCCCACGGAGCACACGCGGTGCCTGGGAGGAGCGGCCCCGCTCGGGGCTCCTCTCCTTCCCCAGCACCCCCGTCTCGGCTCCCTGTGACCCGGCACCTGCTCGAGGACACCGGGGACTGTCCCCCGTGCAGGCAGCAGCCCTGCGTGCACCAGGTGCTCACAGAAACAGCAACGTGCATCCAAACACCGCTCAGCCAAGCAGAAGGGCCGTGCAGCACCAAGTAAAAGGATTTTTATTTTTTAGTTTTAACAGCTATCAGGCTAGTTTCTAAAAGACTCTGTAGAGGTTTTTTTTGACCGTAGTGCATTGGCACTGGTATCCAAATGTTTGTTTAGACCTTACTACTCCCATGACACCTGCCACCAAACTGATGGCAACTTATCTGGAGAAGAGGATGTGCCACATGATTTGAACCTCCTTCTAGGACTGTCCCACCTGTGGGCCACAATACTGGGGGAAAAGAAACTGGTGAAAAACACTTCTATAGCCCAAATCCAGGAACTTCTCTCAGGTGGAGGTAGGAATGCACCCAGCCACCTGCCCTGGGCTGGGTTGAGCATGCTCCAGCTGGACTGAGCTCCAGTTGGGCTGATCTAGCAGAAAGGATTCAGGTCAAGGCTGATGCTGGCCAGAGCAGATACCAGGGTGCCCCAGAAGACAGAAGATCCCCTGGTACCTCCAGTGCTTGTTGGGGTGGCAGTGCAGCTGCCAGAGGGAGATGCTGGGCTGGGGCTGGCCTGGGGCTTGGGCTGGGGCTGGGGCTGGAGCTGGGCTGGGCTGGAGCTGGGCTGGAGCTGGGCTGGGCTGGGCTGGGGCTGGAGCAGG
>WAAG01058300.1:0-16011 GCA_013390105.1 Tichodroma muraria | reverse complement strand
GGCTGGGGCTGGGGCTGGAGCTGGGCTGGGGCTGGGACTGGGGCTGGGCTGGAGCTGGGCTGGAGCTGGAGCTGGGGCTGGGCTGCCCCGGGAGCAGTGGGGTTCTACAAAGCTCCACGGGGCTCTGCAGACACAGCCAACACAGAAGAAAAGAAAGGCTTGTGATCACAGGGTAATTGCTGAGAAATATCAGAAGGGGTTTGTTTGCAGAGTGTTCTCTGAGTCTCACAATAAAAAGATATAAAAAGGACAGTAATTGGCCACTAGGGATAGAGTTAATGGTAAATACTCTAATAAAAAAAAACAGGCTGCACTGCAAGTAGATCACTTATCATGGGGTTTCTCCAATAGAAAGACTTTTCCCCACACCTCTGCACTTTTGCACTTGATTTGCCAGTGACTTCTGCAATTACAGCTTCTAAACAAATCAGGAAAGAGTCTTTTGTTGGTCTGAATTAGAAAATGAGTCTGTCGAGGTGGAGAACTGCCATCATTTTAAATTGCCTTCTCTGAGCTTGGCATTCCGGGCTTTGGGGCTGGGGGCACATTTGGCTTGGATTGTTATCTTACATTTTGATTCAGCTGAACACAGAATATGTGCCTGGGAACTGCAAGCTCTAGCACACGAGGATTCACTGGGATTTTAGTAAAAATAGGTCTGGGCATCTACAAGGACAGCACTTGTGCAGCACCACTGGGCAACCTGGTCCTGCTCTGCATTAGAGCCCCAGAATGGAGGGAAGGGTTAATTTTGCTAAAACAAAAATGGTTGAAATGTCTGCAATGTGTAATTGAGGGGGACGTGCTCCAGCTGGGCAGGCCCTGGTGCAGAGCTGAGCAGGGTCACCTGTGACCCCCTGGCCATGCCCTGCAGACAGACCCCTTGAGGTGTCAGTGGGGTGGGATCACAGAGGGGGCAGCAGAGAGGGGCAGTGTCTGTTCTCACACTCCTAGAAGGAAAAATTAGGTTTTCTTATATTTTTAATTTTCAGAGAGCAAAGATAAATGCTTTTTACACGACTTTGACCTCAAGCTGTGGCCTTTTACAGTCTCATAGATAATGTCAAGGTTAAGAAAAATTATCTGGACACCCAAAGACAACAGCACTGACCTCACTCAAGCAGAGCTCACATTAGTGATTCCTGATAACCAAGACATCAATGTGTATGAAGCAAAAGGACATGGTGTTATGTCCTAATTGCACATTCAGTTTTAGGATAATGCAGAGGGGTGGAACGAGATGGTCATTAAGGTCTCTTCCAACCCAAACCATTCTGTGATTCCATGATTTGCATCTCATGATGCTTTGGCAATCAAAGTCAAAAAGGTGAAGATCTCTTCTTATTTCTGCTCTTGCTTCGTATACAAGTAGATATCTTCATAGATCTGAAATTATAGGCCTGTAGATCATAAAAAGCCTTTTAAAAAATTCCTATTAATTAAAATGTCTTTAGATTGAAATGAACATTACATAAGAAAATTCACTGTCCCAAAGTGTGCAATTAACCATCAGGATTCAGACATATTTCTCTATTTCTGCCATAAGATCCAAGGGCCAAGAGCACTTTCAGGCTACAGCTGGAGGAATTCAGGGACATCTGGGCTGGTAAACACCACTCTGCTGAGCACATGTGTAGTGTCCCTGCTCATTCTGGCCACCCCTGCAATCTGTAGTTTAGCTCATGGCATTTCAAAAACCAAAAGAAGGTAAAATCATGGAGGCAAAAACCTCAGTGCAATCCCTCCCTTAGCTGCCCTTCCTGCTGGACACTTCCCAATCAGTTCTCCCACAGGCAAGGGCCAACAGCCTGAGTAGAAAATGAAATCCTTTTGCTTGTTAATAATCCTTGCATAAATACCAAAATCCTTTAAATTCATTTCTTTGTTAAAATTAAGTAAGACCAAGATATTCACGACTGTGCACCGGTGACTTCCTAAGTTGGTGTGGAATGTGAGAGCAAAAAGGTTTGGAAACTTCCTCAGAAAGCACTATTGGACAGATTTCTGCTTCACACATGGACAGGATAGCTGGAATGAAGCTACAGCCATGTTTGAATGATTGGAAAGCACTGTCCAAAAGATTTATGTTAATGTCCTTTATGTTTAATTGAGGAGTTGTTGAAAGTATAAAAAATATTTGTAGCATTCAGGGAATTAAAAATGTAATGGAGCTGAACTGATGTGCCTTATTAAGGTGACCTCCTTATCTCTCATCAGAAAAACCACAGCCCCTGCTTGTCTCACAAAGAGTGAATTTCCAAACTGCTGGGAGACTTGTCCCTGTACACGTGGCTCTGCATGGCTTTGGCCACCTGCTCTGCTGCTGGTCAATCACCTCTGCTGCTGGTCACTCTCATCTCCGCAGCAAGGTGACATGAACCCACATCAAAATAGGGAGATAAAAGATCAATAAATATTTGAATTAGGTGAGATGCTAATCAAAGGCAGGAAGGCTTGTGACATTTACCCAGGCAAACCTGGGGAGCGCAGGGAAGCAATCACTTGCGTTCCTGATTATCTCCGAGAGCTCCCGCCTGTCCCGGCGGGCTGGGAAAGGAACAGGAGTATTTACTTTTAAAAAGGGGGGCCAGGGGAATTGGAAACCAGTCAATCCACATGACCTGCCTACAAAGACAGTGAATCAAAGCATCGAGCAGGTGATTTGTTAACAGCCAGAGGTAATAAATAGAGCTGGCTGCAGTGATTCTCAGTTCCACTCAGATTTGGGGATTTTACTGCTGGTGTCAGTCTGGAGTGATGGGTAGGCTTACCCAGAAGAATAAGAGAGAGAGCAATAACATAAATATTGGCAACTGCCTATTTGCTGCAGGCAGTGCACTTACCAGAGCTGACTGAAGTGTTATTGCAGTCAGATCTTCCTTTCATTTCTTTGGGACTTTCATAAGTTTCGCACATTTGGGTGATTTTTACAATCTTCTGTGTTTGTTCATCGTGGCATGAATCTGATTTATAAGCGCCTTTTGGGGAAATGGGCCTTGTACAAGCATTTTGCATCAATGTATCGCAAGGAATAAATGGAATTTTTAAAAAGATTTCTGTGCTGGTCACCCACACTTGTCCTCGCTCTCTGGGGACCCGGACTGGAGAAACCCTTTTAGCCCGGGCCCAGTCTGAGGTCTTGCTGAAGTGCGAGGGAGCCCTGGAGCTGCCCGAGCGGGTCGCTCGCTCTGTGCCCAGCCCTGCGGGATGCTTTCTCTCCGGGGTGTCCTGGCTCAGCTCCCGCTGGGGAGCAGGGCCGCAGACCCGGCTGGAGAGAGGGGCTGTGCTGATTGCCCAGCTCGTGGCAGTGCTCCATCCCAAGCCAAGCTCTGCTGGAGAGCTGGCCGGGGCAGGGCCAGAGGAGTTTGTGCCACGCCGCGCTCGTTCGGCGCTCAGAGCACCCCCTTGGCCTCTCTGATGTGTTCCCTCCAGAAAAAGTCTTTTCCCATTGCACCTTTGTCGGTGTATAAAGGCATACACATTCCATCTGGTACCTGCTTTCTCTTGGACCTCTCTTTGGAGTTGGCAGGGAGAATAAAATAACTTAGTCTCACGTAGCCAAAATTGTTTAAATGTCATATTTGAAATTTTCCTGTTCTGAAAACATCAGCATATCAGCAATTGACTGAAAGATCCTAGAAATTTAAATAGACTATTAAAATATCCTATTCTACATACTTCAAGTTCCTCAAATAGTGTCTTGGGTTTTCTCAAACCTCAGTTTTTCTTCTCCCTCCTCCTTGCAGTGCTCTCTCTCTCTCTCCACTATAGACTTCCAGGGGAGGAATTGCCAGCTTGCAATCACAACATCTGCCACTGTGCTGAACATTTCCCTGTGTATCACTTCTTTCCCCCAATAAATGGGATTCATCCTCATTGTTTCCCACGAGGCAGCTGGATTGTGGCCCAGCAGAGAGGGACAGGAGGGGTTAAAGGCAGCCCCAAACCCTACACTGTAGTGTATTTAATGCTGTCCCTTTACATCATTTTAATATGAATTTTATATATGGTTATCCAAAAGTACATGTATTACGACCCTGAAAGCTCTTTATTTTAAGCAATCATATAATTACTGGCTGTTTTCAAATTGCTCTGCTCTCCTCTAATCTTGTTTTCATAATGAAATTTATTTAAGTCTAATATAGGCATAATGTAGAGTAATGTATCTTCTGCACCTCAGAATGGATGTTGGAAGTGTAAATTCGTTACTTCTCCTTCAGCAGATCTCCTTTTTATCTCTCTTCTATAGACATTACAGTCATATTTTTCTCCTGAATACACTGATGAGGATCCAAAACTAATTTTCACCAAAATGAGAACTCCTTAAAAACATGCTCTTATCATATCGTGCAGACTCTCTCAGCTCCACCAGCATTCTTCACTTTAACCTCAGCTTTCATTTTTAAGTGGTTTTTTTTTTTCTCCCAGCATTTCTCTCCATCTGCAGGACAAAGTCTTCCCCCTCCCCTGTGCCCAGCCCCTCCAAGGAGTGCATTCCTCCGTGAACAGAGGGGGGCTCGTTTGCACAGGTCCATCCTGGGGCAAAAGAAGGGACACAAAGGCATTAGTCCAGGAAAAGTCTGGCAACTCAGCAGTTTGTCTTGAGGCAGGAGCAGGAGCAGGGAGGCACTTGGAGTCAGGGCAAAGTAAAATCAAACATTTAAAGTCAATTTCTACTGCTTGGGCAGGCAGACACATCACTCCCTCCTCACTGGTACACACTCATTCATCACTTCAGTCATTCACCAGAGCTGACAGAACCTTTGATGTCAGGTCTTCAATTGGTAATTGGACTTAATCGCTTTCAAAGATACTTTTCACAAGGCAGAAAGTCTGGATTCTGAAAGACAACCTCCAAAACCACCAAAAACCCACCCCTAAAGTAATTGCCATTTCAATTCAGATTGCTGTGTGTTCCTGCCTACCTGGCTCTTTTTGCATTGTGGTATGGAAAAATAAAGAAAGATGAATTTCAATCACGCTGTTGCCCTGAAAGCTATTATCACAAGATTGATTAACTGAGACTACTTTGTTTGAACAATAGGTTGTGGAGAGAGAAAAAATACATTTTCCCTCAGTCTTAATCCATGAAACAGTGATTAGACATTTATTTCTCAATTGGCATGGTCGAAATCAATATGTGTTTTCCAAAGATGTGCACAATTTGCTTTAAGAACTTGTCCTTGCGTGGTCCTCGAGTACTACGAGTTGTCTGGTGATTATTTGTTTCTAGGTTTCGATGGATTCTCCGTTCTTGTCCATGACTTCTCAGTGCTGGAACTTTTGCCGACTTGCCAGGGGCTCCTGATGTACCAAGCTGGGTGGTGAGAAAGAAGCGAGTCTCTGCGCTCACCAGCTGGGCTGGGCTGCAGCAGGAGGGGGTGGTGCCTGCGGGGCGACAGCTCCAGCCCCACGCAGCTGTGTCAGTTCTCAGTGCCCCATCCTTCCTGCAGAGGACACGCCTGGCTCCTGTCCTTCTGCTCAGCCCTTTGCTGTGGCGTCCCGGAGGGACACAATTTGCCTAGGGACCCTTTGTGCTGTTCCCTCTTCTCAGCCAGACCCCTCCCACCAAGCCCTCAGGGCAGGGGTGCTTGATTGTCCATCCTTTGCAGCAAGAAACATCTACCCCTGAACATTGGGAGGGTGATTGGAAAGATAACCTAAACAAATCAGCTACTACAGGGCACAGAGGTTTCAGGGCAGCATTGGGCAGACCAGGTGAAATAAAAGACCTTTCCCTATGTATCTCCTTTCCCCATACAAATACCCTCAGGTTGTTCTGAAAATTCTCTTCTTTTGAATTTCTGTCCCAGTTTCTTCTAGCAAGTTCAAAAGTGCCCTGAGACCACCTGCTATATCCATCCGTAACCAATTTGATATCATGAATCATTGAATCACGTAATATAATGTAATAATGAGCAGGTTGGATGGCAGCTTTATGAGCTGATGCTCTCTAAAATAAGTTCATGCTGAAACAGAATCCTTCAGCCAATTTTTTCCACTTCCCCTGCTGTTCAGGGGCAAACTAGGAAAACTAAGGGAAAAATCAGAGCTGAGAGCAGCACCGCTACGTGTCTGAAACCTGCTCGGCCATCTGAGGAGATATTAAAGGAATACAGATATCTGAGCACATTTCACTGAAGAAGGCAGCCTTAATTTTAGCTGGCTGGCAGATGGGGTTTCTCATTAGCCTGTCTTTTCATCTTATTTCATGCAATTAAGTAGGTTTGGGAGGGACCTACGGGACTGGCCATGTTCCAGGGGCTTGCACAGCCCAGGCTGCTCGGCTCCCTGCTCCAGAGCCCGCCGCCCTGTCCTGTGGAGCTGTCTTCCTTGTCACACGCAGAGCCAAAGGAAGGATTTTCTCTGTGGATCGGGTCTGCAGAGCTCCAGTGCTGCATGGGGCAGCCTACCACCCCACAGCAGCACTTCCCCAGCACTGAGACAAACATTGGGCCTGGCAGGGATGGTGGTGCAGATCCAAGAGGAGCTGAATGTGTCCCGTCCTCCTTCAGCTCTTTCTAGAGCATCAGAGACCCTGCAAGAAGAGAGGGGCTCTCCATCAGGGTCTTTCCAAGAGGGGCAGGAGTAGCTTGATGCAGCAGGAACGTCTCAGCAGATTCGTATTTCCTCTACACAGCTGCAATTCATCAATGACCTGTTCAACATCCTCCCTCTGACTTCTCTTACAGCCCAGGGACACGCTCCGATGGTGCCACCACACTGGACAGTGACACCCGGCCCTCCACAGCCCCCATGGAATGAGGGACGGGATGGGAACAGCCCTAGGGACATGAGCCAGTGGAGGACTCGGCAGGGCTGGGTTAGCAGCAGGACTCCATGGTCCTAGAGGGCTTCTCCAACCCAAACCATTCTGTCATTCCACGAACCCACCCTGGGGTGCACCACGGCAGAGCCCCTCGGCTCCCAGCGCAGCCCAGGAGCAGAGAGAGGTGGCCGCGTCCCCCAGGGAGGCACCTGGGCAGGGGTCACTCCCTGGCTTCCAGCATCCCCCCCTGCCCCTTCCTCCCCTCGGCTTGCCCTCCTCTCTCAGGCACAGCCACCGTGTCACCCCCGGCGTCAGGGCCGGTCCTGACAGCCCTGGCGGGAGCTGCTGCAGCGCCCAGAGGCCCCATCGGTCCCGGGGAACCTGCCCCAGGCTTTACGGGACGGGCCCCGCATTTGCCACCATTCCCGCAGCATTATTTCTGCGTTCCCATAGAAACGGGGCAGGGGGGACGGACTTTAAAGAGTAGTCTGGAGCTAAGATAATGAAAATAAATCCAAACAAAACGCTGTCAAACCTCTGTACGCATGTATTGGGGGAAGAAAATAAAATCCTTGACTCCTTTTTCTGTATTGTAAAGCATTGTAATTTAGTTGGGTAAAACCCCCCAAACTCTCTCATGGATGTGATCCTTCTGCATTGTTTGCTTTTTTTCTGAGGCAATTTCAGAAAAATGCTTAGCAACATATACAGAAGGAAGCTGCTAAATCTTTGTATTAATTCTTAAACCCCCATTTCTTATTAAGTCACAAGAGATAGCTTTTACTTTGTTTCCAGCAAAAGGTAATTTGGGCTTTATTTTATTTAGAATGTTGCCCACCATGCTGGAGAGGCGAGATTTCTTAATTGCTTTGTTGCAAAAACAATTTATGTGGGGGCTTTTAATGAGTTTAATTTTCTTTAAAGTTTTCCATGTATAAATGTGGCAGCATTTTGAAATCAAATAAATTATCTACCTAGCTGCCTCACTGCTCCCGTCATTACACTGAACACTTGAAGCTGTTCCATGAGGCTTATTGTATAGAAATTATCTGTACAGAGGAGATGGAGTTGGCGGTTAGAAAAAACAATAAGCAAGAGAGAAAAAGAGGGAGATTATTACCTCCATCCTTGAAGCTGTCCTCCTACTATGAAGCTGGAGCTGCATCCCAGCGTGGGAAGTTGCAACAAAAAGGGCTTTGAGAAGATGGCAAAATGTCTGATCAGAGAGTCACAGATTGGTTTGGGCAGGGGGGAACCTCAGAGCCCACCCAGAGCCACCCCTGCCATGGCAGGGACACCTCCCACTATCCCAGGTGCTCCCAGCCCCAGTGTCCAGCCTGGCCTTGGGCACTGCCAGGGATCCAGGGGCAGCCCCAGCTGCTCTGGGCACCTGTGCCAGGGCCTGCCCACCCTGCCAGGGAAGGGTTTCCCTCTCATCCCTAATCTAAGTATCCCCTCCTTTAGCTCCGAGCTGTTGCCCTCAGGTACTCAAAGCACCATGCACAGAGCTCACCCTGAGACACAGCAGAGGGGAAGGAGGCATCTGATGCAGCAGTAGCTTAGCAGCAAGCCAGAAGGCAGAGTTCTCTCTCTGCATCAACAAACACCCCAAGACTTCATGAAGCTGAATTTTATTCCAAACCATCAACAGCCTCACACCTGGGTGCTCAGGATGCCAGGTCCTGGAGAGGCACTTGCCTGAACAGACGACTTACTAATTTCATCAAGCCCTGCAATGCTCACAGCAGGTAACTGCATGTCCTCCTCGAGAAAGGAGCCCAGTCGAGGGCAGTTTTGTCGCTTCCCATGAGCCTCACGATTTAAAAGTTTTGCTTGTCAGCATCCGAGGGTGTCTCTGACTTTCTAATGACGTATGGTACGATGCTGTAGCTGCACACATCACGTCTTGTGCCCTATTTCAGAGAGGCAGTGGTTTATAAGATGCTGCTGGAGCTCTTCTCTTTCAACACTCAACTCTCCATGCTGCTGAGGGACCAGCCAGCCTGAGGTCCCTGCCAACCTGAGCCAGTCTGAGGTGCTGTGATCATCCCATTCTGTACCCCAAATTCTCAGGGCCCCAAGATCACAAAAAATAAGCCATAACGTCCCCCAAGCCACCTCCATGCCTCCTCTGTCCAGGGCCTAGAACCTTCCTCCAGCCCAGGATGGGGCCCTCGGTCCTGCCTGAGCTCCATCCCACCTCCCAGCCCAACCTGGGACCTTCCCTGTCACCTCTCTGGCCATTCCAGCACTCAGAGCATCTGGTCCCACAGCAAAGCATCTGGAAAGGTCACAGCTGGATGAATTCCAGAGAAGCTTCAGGAAGAACAAGTGATCCAAACTGAAATCACAAGATGTGTCTAAGTTGCCTCACCTGCTGCTGACCACCAGCTGTTAGAGGTGTGAGAACTGACCATGAAATCCTGTCCCGCTCTTGTTAGTAAGCTGCAGGCACTCATAGTTAATTTACATGATATGTAAGATTTAACAATAAAGAATTCATGAAGCAGGAGTTGAATTCCTCTGTTGCCGAGCAAATGGGAACATTTCCTCCACCGCAGGCTGATGATTAATTTATACTCAGGTACCTGGACATCAGACAAAAAGTCCTGTTTATCGCCTAGGCAGGAGATGGTTCTACCTTTCTTGCCTTGAAGAGTGTTGCAATCTCTGAAACTCGAGTAAGATCCATCACTAATTTTTCAGGAAGAGCATTAGAATGAACCTGACAGGTCAGTTATATGAGATAGGGAGGGAGGGAGCTGTAGGATATGTAATTATATATTTATCTTGTAGCTTGAGGTGTAAGTTCATAATGACCCTTTTGCAATCCCAAAATAGTGTAAAATCTTAACAGCAATATCCACAAAGAACAGAGGAAATATGCAGAGCTGTGGTTAAAACATTGTTTGGGAAAAAAAATCCAGATCACTTCTCTTTGGAAAGGGACAGGGGAAGGGGAATTTAAATTGTATTTCTTTTTCCAAGCCACAGTTGCTGCCCCATCTCCCCCAGAGCCATCCCAAGGCAGATGAGGAGGATGCCCTGGACGCTGTGCGGTGTGGCTCTCAGCTGTCCCTCATTCCTCAGCCAGGGAATGAGGACACATCAATCCATGGAGCACATCAGGCATCTGGACAAGGGACTCTCAGCAGGAGGGAGGGACCCTGCACATCGGCTGTGGAGGAGGAGATGTTCTGGGGAGGAGAGCAGATAAAAGGGACAGCTCTTCATCTCGCCAGTGCAGCCAGACATTCCACTGGGAAACCAGCAGAAACAAAACTCCTGTGCCTTCCCAGTGTTCCCGCACCCCAGCCCCAGCCCAGGCCTTCCTGGGAACAAGGGGGCTCTGACTGCTGGCACCTCACACCCTCCTGGGCGTGCCACCTCCACGAGACGACAGCTCCAACAGTAATGTGACAGTGACAGCTAATTAGTGTTGTATGGCACCATGACAGTGTCATCCCTGAAAGTGCCACTGTCCAAAATGATGGATTAACATGGTGACTCCTGTGTGGCAAACATCTAAACACTGACAGCTTGGTAGTCGAGCGGGTCACCCCCGGTTAGACACGCTGGTGCTCATTATGTTCAGCAGTACCTCACTGCTCAGAACACTCAGGCTCATTGTATCATCCATAATAAATAAAGTTCAAAAGCCACAGAGTTCATGGGCAGCCAGGACAGCCGTGGGCACGGCCAGGCATTTAACTTGTCAGATTGTTGCCCTCAAAGTGTGTTCTCTGCATAGCAATGTTACAGCCTGAGAAATACCATGTCCTAAGTGTCTGTTTCCAGATGAGATGTTATTACTTATTTATAAGCACACAACAGGTGCCTGGAAATTAAGAGATATTCACAAAAATGAGCTCTCTGGTGACCATCAACCACATGATGCTGCCAGAGCATCTTCTTTATGCTGTGTTTGCTTTTAGTGCGAATAGTAAGAACAATTTGGATTCATTTCTTACAAGATTTTTTGTGATTCATCTGAATTTCCTTTCAGTCCAAATAATTCTGCTTCTGAACATGCACTGAGAGATCAGGCAGGGTCTCTGCCTGGCAGCAAGGCTGGTCTGGCCCACACACCAAAGCCACACAGATTCCAGGTGCAAAGCCCCGTGGGTTCAAGGTTCATCCCCCTGTGCACACGTAAGGAGTGCTTTGCAGAAAAACTCCTCTGCCTCCAGCCACTGTGGGGCATGGTGGCAGTGGGGCCACCAAGACCACCCCTCAGTGTCATCTCTACACCTGCCTGAGCAGCACCACAGCCCTTCTCCACCCCTCCAGCCTCTGCCAGACAAGAGCTGTTTGGAATCAAACTCCAAATGCAGACAAACTAACAAATCCATTTTTCACTTTCCCAGCTGAGCGGGTAGGGATGCCGGGGAAGAGTCAAGACACTGCCTGGGGCATTCCCAGTGCCAAGCCAGCCCGGCCCTGGCAGGCAGTGGGCACCACTCCCCGGCCTCCCCGGGAGGGCACTGCTGACAGCAGGCAGCCCCATCGCTCTCCTGAAGAGCAAAGCCTTTTTTATCTCTTCCTTTGTGAGCTAATAATGTTTTTTTAATTGAAACATGTTCAGCTTCTCCTTCTTTCTTCTTGTTTCAAGTGATTTCTGCCTCTGCCAGCAAAATAAGACCCTGTGTTGCTGGGTATTTTTTTTTCCCCAGAAAATGCAAGGGTTTCTTCTTTTTTTTTTTTTTTGCAAGATTTCAACTCTTTGACTTTGGAAGAGAAATCATTGTGGAGAAAGTATTTCTTGAAATGATGACAGAAGCAAAATTATATTCCTTTGTAGAAAACAGGGACATTTGAAGACAGGCTTTACATCTTTGTTCTTTGTTCCGGGAAGTGCGAATTCGCAGGGTCCTGGACCATTAATCCTTCCCCATTCTTGGTTTTTGAAGATGAACATTGCAGAGAATGAGGCATTGTGCTTGAAAGGTCTTTTCAGAAAATACCTTTTCCTTCCACAATATGTTCCAGTTCTCTGATAATTTGCAGAATAACTTGGCAATTTGTGGCTTTTCCTCATAAATATTTATTTTCCCAGGACACCCTGGTGTGATCGGGCTCCCAAGGTGGCTGCTGTGAGCAGCCTCCCCCCGTTCCCGGCAGAGGGGTTTGGCAGCTCCCCGAGCCCCACTGGGCTGCAGCCGCAGCAGCTCTGGGGCTCTCCTGCTCCCTCTGCAGCCCAGGCTCCTGCGGGTGAAACCAGCTCCCCTCTGCTTGGGTTAGTTCGTCTTCCCATAGGATCCCAGAATCCCAGATTGCTTTGGGTTGGAAGGGACCTTAAAGCCCATCCCATCCTACCCCCTTCCACAGGCAGGGACACCTTCCACTGTCCCAGGCTGTCCTAAGCCCCTTCCAGCCTGGCCTTGGGCACTGCCAGGGACTGTCCAGGGTGTGCCCACCCTCCCAGGGAACAATTCCTTCCTAATATCCAAATAAAACCCACCCTCCTTTGGCTTAAAGCCATTTTCCTCTGTAAATATTACTCCTCTTGCTCCATTAACAAGAGGAGATGGTGAAGCCATGGATGAGCACTACCCACAGGAGGAAGGTACAGGGAGCATGAGGCCCGTGTGCACCTGGCTGAAGGGGCTGTTCTGCTGGCACTGGGGCAGGCACTGCCACCTCTCACTCTCTGTCATTACAAATAGCCCCAACCCCATCAGCAAGGTGAGAACCCCCCAGCAAACAAAGAGCATGGCCAGCATGGGAAAACTGGCAGGTTGTGGTGCCCAGCCAGTGCTCTCCCATGATCATTGCTCGGATGCATTACCACCAGACTGTGACACATGTGGAGGTGTGAATCCGAGGACCACTCAGTGCTGTGAAGTTTCCCACTTCATCGGTTACAGAAGCAGCTCTGCCAGCTCGGGGCTGTGAAAACTCAGCGCTCAGTGCGCTCACAATTTCTCAGCTCTTAAATGGTGTGGGGCAGCCACAGCGAGGGGTGGGAGCAGGTCTGGTGGGCCCCCCAGTCTGGGGGGCTGTTCATGTGTATCATACAGCTAGAGAATGGCCTGGGTTAAGCAGACCTTAAGGACCATCCAGTTCCAACCTTCTGCCATGGGCAGGGACACCTCCCACTAGACCAGGCTGCTCCAAGCCCTGGCCAGCCTGGCCTTGGACACTTCCAGGGAACACTTGAACAGTTCCACAGATTCTCTGGGCAGCCTGTCCTAGCCGCTGCTGTGCCCTGCAGTGCCCCGGTGCCATCGGCACAGCTGCAGGGAGGTGAACCTGCTCCTGGGCTTCCCCGGCGGGGCTCGGGGCTGCGGGGCTGGGACTGGCCGGGCACAGCCGGGCCCGGCACGGCATGCGGTGGCTTTGGCACCGACCGTGGCGGAAGGGCAGGCTGCGCCCGGGGTGGCCGTGCGGCCGCTGTCCGGCGTCCCGGGTCGCGGGTCTGACCGCCCCTGCAGGGGTCAGAGGCTGCCCCGGCCGCTCCGCTCTGCAGCGCCGCACTGGGGCGGCTGCCGCTCGACAACTTCAGCAGCACTCCCGGGAAAAGCAAAACAGAGCCGAGCACGGCTCGCCAGAGCCCTCCCTTCTCTGCCCGCCGGCTTTTGCCCGGCGCTCCCTCGGCCCTGGCTGTGCCGCTGCCGCGCCGGGGCCGGGGGGCTCCGCTCACCCGGGCACGGAGCCCTCCCCGAGGGGCCGGGGGGCTCCCGGGGCGCTCCCCGGGCCTTGGCAGAGCCCGGGCACGGCCAAGGGGGGAGAATCGGGACACCATCCCCTCGGGCTCCTCTGGAAGCACCGACAAAAATCTGGAAAAAAAGTCATCACAGCTGAGGTGCTGACTAAACCTGGTTTCAGTCCGGAAGGAAAAAAAAAATCCCAAATTTGCAAGAGTTTGAATGAAAATGGTTCTAAATAAAAGCAGACCCCCAGCTACTTGGACTATGACATCCTTCAGGAACTGCTGAGGCTGCTGGATCCTGCATAAAGATTGTTTTATGATGATACCGCGAGCTCAGGGAGCTCAGCACGACCCCCAGCTCTGGCTGAGCGCTGATAACTCCAGGAGCAAAGCTCCCAATTTCCCCACGGCCGCTGCGATCGCCGAGCACCAGAGCACGGGCAGGAGCAGGGGCAGGCGGGATGCAAAGGGCTGCTGCAAACCAGGACCCTTGAATTTCTCTCCCCTCTCCCTTTCCTAGGGAAGAAGGGAAATATGTAAAGTCAGAACTTCAATATTCCAATATGAATTAACATACTTATTTTTTTATATTCCAGGCGTTTAATTTTAGCATCTTACTTCGTTATAATTGAATTAGTATGTGGGATGTGAAACCAACATTGCAGCAGGTTTTAAAGTCTCGGGGCCGGGGGAATATAAACATCTGGTGGATCCCGGGGACAGGACCCCCCCTCTCCTGACCGTCACCCTGGGACTGTGGAGGAGGAAGCACCAACAGAAGTCCTTCAGGGGTGCTTTGCAAAGCACAAACACATCTGTGATTGTGAACAGCTCACATAGCTGTGTCCTGGGAGGGACACGTTGTGTTTATGGGCTAATTACACCTCGGTATTAAATCCCCCAGCAGCCAAGGCAGAGCGTGCATCGCCTTTCACTCCCCCGAGGGGGGCGAGAACCAGCCCCGGCTGCTGCCCCTAGGCAGCTGTTGCCTCCCACACGCGAAATCCAGCTGCAGCTCACCACTCGGCTGCTCTCCAGCATCCGTGTGCTCCTCAGCCGGAAGAGCAGATGCCAAAAGCCTTTTGAACCAGTTGATAGGGACGGCAAGTGCTGGTGCGTGTGTGCAGAAACAGAGAGCAGCTTGCGGCAGTGTCTGCTCCCACCTCGTGTTACAACCCGAGGGTCTGAAGGTTTGAGGCTTTACTTCTGCAATTTGCCTGGACAAGACCTGAGAGCGTGTAATCCATCTGGAGGGGGTGTCACAGCCCCTCCCATCGCCATCCCCAGGGTGCTGACCCAGAATGAGCCGCAGACGTTTCCGTTCTGCCCGGGGCACACCGCGTGCGGCGGCACCACGGCTTGCAGCAGGGATGTGCGCCGTCTGGGGCAGCCAGATGTGCAGCATCAGGCGCAGCCAGATGTGCGGCGTCTCTCGCGCCCAGGCTGTGCAGAGCTGCAGTAGAGGCCAGAGCTGCAGCTTTTGTGCCCAAGAAAACAGGCACAAAGGAGCTCAGTGTTAAAGAATAGCAGCGTCTGGGCTAAAGGAGGATGGTAATTCCTGTGCCACAGAAGAAAACCAGCCAGGTTTACTACGAATAAATAAATAAATAAACGTGGCTGTAAGTAAAGGTGACCATTTCCCCCTGTGTCTGAAGCCCTGATTCTGGCACTGGATATGCAATCTCTTATTGCTATATTGCTCATAAAAGCCTTTTACTAGTTGCTTTCACACTCGATCGTCCCTCCTATCATTAATAACACCGATCCTGTGCAAATACTCAAATATTAAATGTTTAGATTGTCTAAGCCTCTTGCTTTCGGGCTGAACACGTTACTTCCAAGCGGAACTGCTCCTTACCTGCTGGGCTGTGTTTTTCTGGAAGAACGAAAGCCCACAGTGCTTTGTTTATGGAACATAAAAGGAACTACAACCTTGGGAAAAGGAAAATTATTCATAAAACATGGCTTGTTTTGCCCTTGCTTCTTTCCTCCGCAGGGTAACTCAGACTTCTAGATGTTTATTGTGTGCATCATGCCATGTCGTATTTGTCACGCAGGGGGGCTCTACCTGTGCCCCTCCTCGGGATCTGCTTCCCCTCCACGGCTGGGCTGTGCCACCACGGACGTGGCCGTGGGCTGGGAGCGTCCGTGCCTGCCCAGACACGGGTGGTGCCTCCCTGCCAGGCTCTGGTTATTGGCACAAGGCTCCCACACACCCACACCAAACGATCCGCACCTTGCTCTTCATGGCTTTGTGCTCTTCGCTGACCTGCACTTCCAGGCTCCTTATGAACGGTTTCTGGAAAATCCCTTGATCTCCACATGAAGGACCCAGCATAGCTCGTGCAAGACCCACTGAAGGCTGAACTGCAGTGGAGGAGGGAGCCCTCCACAGCTCAACGACAGTCTGTAAAAGTGAAGAATGAGGTTTTTCTGCTACTTCTCAGAAGTAGCAGAAAAAATTGTATCACACCCAGCCAATAGGGGTCCAGGGAAATTTAGAGAATAAGGTTAATAAAAACAGGATGGAAAATAAACAGTGTAAGGAAAGAGAGGCATGAATCAGCATTTATTTGTTTATTTGTTTGTT